>FQSS02000291.1:0-72910 GCA_900128795.2 Malbranchea cinnamomea
TGCTGAATGTAGAGTTTCCATCGCTTTTCGAGCTGGTATGTACTGTATCTGGAAGGCGAACGGAGGAGGAGAGGTCAGCTCATGCCTGACGAGAGTACGATATTTCTAGCAGAAATGAGGAACCCTCGAGCTTCAAACGCATCAACTGTCGACCAGCTTGTCGTCAAACTCGACCTGCTGGGTCGTCGAGCGAACGTCTGAATTTCCCCGCAGTGCAGACATCTACCATCGTCATTCTCTTCCACTCGTTTTCGCTCTCCATCCGACACCGCATATAGACCGTCGTTTCTATCATCCCGAACAAAAGGAAAAGGAAAAGGAAAAAAGGAGAGAACAGATTTGAAAGAAAAAAAAAAATGCCCATCCCCATCACCATCATCACGGGCTTCCTCGGCTCGGGCAAGACCACCATCCTCCTCAACCTCATCCCCCAGCTGCCGCCGTCCTACCGGCTCGCGCTGCTCAAGAACGAATTCGGCGACGTGGCCGTCGACTCGCAGCTCGCCGCGGCGCGCGCCATCTCCGGCGTGCGCGAGCTGCTCAACGGCTGCATCTGCTGCAACCTGGTGGGCCAGCTGGGCGACGCCCTCGGCCAGCTGCGCGACCAGGTGCGGCCCGACCGCATCGTGATCGAGACGAGCGGCAGCGCGTTCCCCGCCACGCTGGCCCTGGAGGTCGGCCGCCTGGCGCGCGAGACCGGCGGCGCGTTTGCCCTCGACGGCGTCGTCAGCGTCATCGACGTCGAGAACTGGCACGGCTACGAGGACACGTCGTACACCGCCAAGATGCAGGCGCGCTACACCGACCTGATCGTGTTCAACAAGTGGGAGGACGCCGGCGCGCGCCGCTTCGACGACGTGCTGGACCGCGTGGGCGACCTGGACGTGCCGACGCCGTGGGTCAAGAGCGATCGCGGACGCGTGCCGCGGGACGTCCTGCTGGGCATCGACGGCGCCATGGTGGCCAAGGCGTTGGACCGCGGCGCGGACGATCTCACCGGTGGCCGCCCGACCAAGGCGGTCGATGGCGGCGCGCCGGCGAACGAGCACGCGCACGGTCACCACCAGTCCGAGGTGGAGGTGCTGTCGGTGTCGGTGACCGGCCGCCCGGCGGATGCCGCGGTGGACGTCGATGCGCTGACGACGGGCCTGCTGTCGTCGGCGCCAAAAGACGAAGTCTATCGGATCAAAGGCGTCGTCCGGGCAGATCGGGCGCCGCGAGATGGTCCGTCCTCCTCCTCCTCGTCGTCGTCTCCCGCCACAGACCGCGACGGCCGCAGCAACGACCCGGCCACGCGGCGGCCGCAGACCTACCTGCTCAACTGGGCCTTTGGACGATGGACGTGGACGGAGGCCCCGGCACTGCACGACGCGAATGCGCCGGCCGCCAGGCTCACGTTGGTCCTGGCGCGCGACGAGTCGACCCGGTGGAAGTCGAAGCTGGAGAGCGGCGGCCCGCTCAGACTGGCCTCAGGGGAGGGGGTCCTCGCGGTGCAGAAGATTGGCTGAGGGCGTTCCTCGAGGATGCGCGCCACCCCGGCCACGATGGATGAGGGTGAGAACAAGTGATGACGGTGACGACGGTGAACAGGAAAGGCCGGTAACCAAGCGCTACTCCATCCTACGTACTGCAGAGAGAGACGTACTGTGCTGAATGTAGAGACGGCGGAAACGTTACATGTTGTTTCACATATCCCATAGAGACCCGGGCATAGACCGGATGTTTACGAATAGACAATAAAACGATGTACATTGCAGTGCTGTTCCACTTCTCGCTCAGCTAGTCATGCTCATAACATACCCTCTTTGCATGGAAAAGGCTGTCAGCTGGCGTCGAGACAAAAGCAATACGTCTCGATCCGGCCGTCGTCGAGCAGGGTGGCGGGATTCCCCTGCACCCGGAAGCCGGCCGCCGCCATCAGGGTGAAGAACACCGCTTCGCTGTCGTGGCGTCTCTTCAGGGCCACCAGCACCCAGCCGCGGGGCGACGACCTGCCCAGCGCCTGGAGCGTGCGGACGAGAGACGGCATGCGGTCGGCGTTGTACGTGCAGTCCGACACCACGACCAGGTCATGGTGTCGGCCTCGCACGTCCGCGCGGAGCTCCTCGTCCCAGTCGAGAACGTCGAACTGGACGGTCGATCCCGGCGCCAG
Organism: Malbranchea cinnamomea; assembly: GCA_900128795.2. NCBI lineage: Eukaryota > Fungi > Ascomycota > Eurotiomycetes > Onygenales > Malbrancheaceae > Malbranchea > Malbranchea cinnamomea. Next base: position 2,153 of record FQSS02000291.1, read on the forward strand.
CGTCGCGCACTCGACGTTACGGCGGACCATCGGCCGCGCCTCCTCCAGATCCGTGAGATAGACCGAGCACCGCGGGACCATCTGCGCCAGCGCAATGCCCACGATGCCGCAGCCCGTGCCCAGCTCGATCACCGACCGCCGCGAACGCCCGTCTCGGTCGTCGACCAGGGCACGGAGCGCCGGCACCGTGCCCGAGTCACCGCGCCCCGTCACGCTGCGGTGGATGCCCATCACACAGGCAAGAGCCGCGTCCCTGGTGTTTTACTCTTCAGTTTCTCCCCGAAACAACGGGCCTCACAACAGATCTTGCAAGGGAGTCTGCTCACAGGGAGCAAAGGAATATGCACGGTTCCCAAGTTCAGAAACTGACTGGTTGTTCCTGGTTGACGTACCATATATGCCTCGCGATGCTGTTCCCCGTCTCCTCCCAGATCCGCAGCTCCGGCGCCGTGCCCACGTCCAGCCGTCGCTGCACCAGCCTCTCAGCCTGCGCGCCCTCCTGCCACGCCAGCGGACCACTCCACGCAGACACGATGCGGCAGGACGCCACCTGATCCGCGGGGTGCTCTGCAAACCCGGCTGCTCGGACGCTGAGCTGCGCCGTCCTGGCCGTGATGCCAGCCGCCGGCACCGGGATGGCGATCGTCAGCTCGCGATCCGTCTCCTTCCAGCGGGCCTCCTTGCGGAACGAGCAAGCCTTTCCGTTCCCGGCGTCGACGTGCAGCGTGCCGATGACATCCACGTCCTCTGCCAGAAAGGCGTCGCCCAGGTCCGTGGTGATGGTGATCAGCGCCGTCACCGCGCGCGCAGCCTTGCTCTTGCGGTCCCCGGCGACCGACACCACTCGAGGGGGTTTGAGGAAGCGGATGTAGTGAGGCATTGCTATTGTCGGCGAACGAGAATACTAGGACATTTTGAAGCCAAAATCAGCACAACTGTTACGAACTGGCAGCGGCAAGAATAATGCAAAGGAGCTTCATCGTCTCTCTCTTCGATGGATCAGCCAACACCGACTACGGGGTGTTCCTGAACTGGTAATATATATACGTCGTAATATAACTCCACTTCTCCATCCGTACTAGCGCGGTTCCCACAGAGTCACGTTACACGCTAACTGTGTTGGGGCAAGCCCACTGCATTACGTCATCCTCGCGGGCCAAACCAATCTGGGAAATACACCACAGATGTGTTCCAACTCTCCTCTGCTCTCCGAACGCTCACTAGCAACGGCTGCGGAAAAGCCGCGGCCAGTCTGATAGAAATCGACGAGATAGTTTCACTACTTGCGCTGCGGGCGCTGCGGCGCTGCTGGTTGAATTATATAATCACAATCTCTGGTGACATCTCACGTGCCGTAATGTGACATACCGTACACAGCCCCTCCAACAGCCCAGCAGGGCGGGCTTGGCCGTCTTGGCATCGTCATGCCGTGACACGCCCGTACACGACGCTCCGACCAGGCATCCCATCATCTCTCCCGACTCTCTCTGCTCAACGACGTTTCAACGACGCGGTGGTGCGGCGAGCAACCTCAGTGTCTCTCGACTCGACCATAATGACCATCGCCAGTCCGTTGGACTCCGCTTCACCTGCCCAACGCTCGCTTGTCGCCGTCGATCAATGAGCCCCAAGGCCTCTGTGTCTTCGTCTCAGGCCTGCTCTGCACGTACCTCCAGACGACCTGCCATTGCTGCTGCCCCCAGATCTAGCGGCCATCCCACTTCCTTCACCCTCTCTTCCCCCTCCGAACAACACCACCCTCGTAGGACGTCCGGTGGCTCGAGCCAACCATGCGCCCGGATCCTCGAATCCGCCAGACCATCAACCAGATCACGCAGAACCTTGAATCGGCCAACGAGACCGCCCAGGAGGGCCTCTACGCCTTCGCCCACAACTACATCTCGCCCTGCCTCTCCTCGGTCGGCAACTGCGTGTCCGCCTGTACCAGCCCCTGTCTGCCCCGTTTCAGCCGACGGGAGGACCAGCTGCGGCGCCGGCGACGGGGACGGTCGCGGGGTCGCGCAGAGCTCAACTTTGACTTTTACGACGACTGGGACTATGATTATGACTACGATGACGACGTCCGGGCGGACACCGGCGCGGGCGGGCTCCTGGGCTGGGGTCACGACGAACTGGAACGGCTGCTGGCGGGGAGCAGCTCCAGCGATCCGTCGCGCAGAAAGAGGCGGATGAGCTACGGGGCGCGCAGAAAGGGGTCGATGCTCCCGCCGGACGAGAGGGCGGATCCCACGGTGATCCCGAGCTCGTCGTTCCTGGGCTTCCTGGAGCGGTTTCCGTGGCGCATTGGCGCGAGGGGAGTCCGGTACAGGCCGTCCGGTGCCGACCTGCAGGAGAATCCGGGGGGAGCGAGGCGCAACACCGCCCGGGAGACGGAGCCGTTGCTGGAGGGCGGCGACGAGAGCGACGAGAGCGACGCAAAGGCAGGCAAAGTCGGGCATGCGAAGGATCCGTCGAACACGCCGGGCGGAAGGCAGAGGAGCGCGACGCAGTCGTCGCGCGAGACGAACACCTCGTTGAGTTCGCGGGGCGATCTCTTTCCCAGCGACGACGAGGAAGATGCCGTCCCGCTGGACGACGAGTTTGCCATGGCGCTCGAACCGCGCTTTGCGACCGCTGGCGACGACGATTTTCGGATCATCCGACGCACCACGTCGAGCACCTCGGCCAAGGAAACCATCTCCTCGAGGGACTCGAAGAGCCCGAGCAAGAGTAAAGGAAAACGGCCCCGGGCCTCCACAAGGGTGAGGACGCCGCGTTCCCCGGCCTCTGACGGAGACCTGGTTGAGCCGCTAGACACGCCGACCGTGGAGGATCTGAAGCGGGAAGAAGAGCGGGTGCGCATCGAGGAGGAGGCCGAAGTCGAGCGGAAGCGCCTGGCGGCGCAGAAACTTGCACGCCAGAGGGGACTCGAGGAACGCCCCGCAGAGCAGGTAATTTTTTTTTTTTTGTTTGTTTCTGTCGACTTGAATTGGTGCTTTGGACAGCAGGGCTTACCATTCAGCCAGACTGAGGATGCTTGTGATCATCCGAAATCCCCGGTGAAAGAAGACACTCCAGCCAACAATCCCATCCCGGAGCCTGCTGAACCACAGCCTGAATTAGAACCGTCGCCGCGTCGACCAGACGATCAACGCCCCGATTCCTAAACAAAGCGCTTCCAATTATACCCCGGTCCATCTTCTCCTCCTTTGCTTGTCCCTCCTTTTCACTAACCCTTTCCCCTTGTATATATAGAGACCCCTTTTTCTCTTTCGTGTCCTTTGGAGTCCGACCCCCTCTTCTTTTTCAGACTTTTACTTCTATTCAGCCTATGCTTTTCTCATGTCCTGCTTGATGCAGGAGGTTGTTTTCAAGTCTTTTATTGGGATCCATACTTTGGCGGTGTACGGGATGTTTCTCTTGACAATGGCTGCTTCAACGCGCTTTACACTAATGACTACAGTGACAAGCAAGAGGCGTGCGCATGTACATACGATAATGTATATGTCCGACTATAGTACGACATGGCACGAACCCTGTTCATCTGTTGTTCTATTCTTGACTTGCCCGTCAGCCTCGTGGATGTACCCTGAGCATGGACGAAACCGGCATACATACATTCATACACATATGTAAATGTATGTATGTTTGAGCTGCTAACTTCCATCTCACAGCAACGCCTTGAGCCCCTGATCGGCCTGCACATCCAGCCCCAGGAACCGCGCCACCAGCCCGAGATGATCCACGCCAAAGTAGCCCTCGGTCTCGCCCTGCGCGTTCGTGCACACGAGCCACGGCAGCCCGAACGCGCCGGATTCGATCGCCGCCGCGATGCTGGCCGCCAGCTGATCCTTCACCTCCTGGGTCGCCGACTGCCGCAGCACGTCCGCCGCGGCGTCCTTGCCCAGGACGTCCTCGAGGATGGGGACCAAAACCTCGGGTTGGTCGATCGTGTTGCCCTTGCCTTGGACCCAGACGGCGGCAGAGAGGGCGTCGAGGCACGATGCCAGTTTCTGCGGGTGCGATGTGGCGATTGCCGTGAGGGCGCGTTGGACCTGGATGCACGCGAACGAAGACAACGGATCAGTGGCGCCGCCACCACCGTGCAGAGAGTGCTGATAGAAAAAAACCACCTCTGTACGTATATATGAATGTAGATGCATGTCTGCACTTACCTCCAGGGTGGGGAAGGGAAATGGGGTAGGGACGCGCGGGACGATGGGGACGTTCAGGTGCTTTGCCAGCCGCGCGCGGTCCGCGTTGAGCCACTTGAGTTTGTCTGTGAGACGAACCGTCAGGTTGGGTTTTCCTTTACTGGTTGTGCTCTCTCTCGTTCTCTCGTTTGGGAGGACGGCCTGGACATACTCGCGACATGCGCGGGCGGTTGGTTCCCGGTCTTCCTGATGACGTCGGGAAGGAAGACTGGGACGTACTTGATGTCGCAGGTTGCGAAGACGGGGGAGTGCTGAGCCAGAGACGGGCACGTCAGTCTCGCATGCCACACAGTCTGCTGATACCGTTTCGAGGGGATATATATTGAACATGATTTGGATCTGCCACGCACCCTGGTCACATAGTAGGCGATGTAGGCAAAGGGGCTCAAGATATCGTAGTAGAAAGTGATCTTGGGGACCGCCATCCTCGTCGTGAAATCGCTCTCTTCTAATCTGACCGTCCAGCGTCCAGACCTCGGAAGACACACACACTCTGCGATGACGAGAAACAAGGGCTCACGACCTCGAAGCGACGATGGCAAATTAATACTATTATTCTGAGGGTCAGATCCGCCGATACATCTACGTATTTATTTATATACATGTATAGACCACCTCCTTGCGCCCCCTTTCTCCCGCTCTCGCCTTTCAACCCAACGCACCCACTTCCACCGCAATCCCGACAGAATACGAGCAGCCGATGGATTCGCGGGCAATGATTACTATTCCGACTATTCGTCGCCCGCCAAAATCCTCGCGAAGGATCGCAAAAGTCAAATGATGATTAATCACAATCCCCTTTGGTTATTTCCTTGCGAATCCTTCCCCTTCTTTCATTTTTTTTTCCATTAATTGCCTTGGTGAGCTACGTGTTCTTTCTGCTTGTCGAACTACATAGCACTCGTGCGTCGTACACGGCAGCAGTGATGAAAGTCCGATGCCATGACGAAGTGCTGGTGCGGAGTAGCACCCCCAGGTGGCATCCGAGGGACTCCATGATGATGGAAAGTCTGCCGCATCTCCGTTCTGTCTCTCTCAGTCGCGATCGACGGACCTGGAGTCGAACGACGGTCGAACCTGCCAGGGGTTGCCAATGGTGCTGATTATCTGAACATCGGCTGCAAAAGGAGTTGTACGACGACACCACCACTACTACTTAGTAGTAGTACATATCCTGCTCTACAGACATATGAATGTCGCGTCTCTGCCCTGGTCGACTTTGGCATGTTGAAAAGCAGTACGTTGTCGACAGGCGATGATCACGATGAAGCATCGCTGTTTCCCTTCAATCCCGCGGCCAGATCATGTCCTTTGATCCCAGCAGTCGAACTACTGCGTTTCTCCTTCCTTCTCAGAGGCGATCATGGAACTCTTGTTTTTTTTCTTTCATCCTTCTGAAGTTGCAGCATCATCAACACATACAAGTAGTGGCCTATGTGTTGGGACTGCTACTTCTTCGTTCGTTTCTACCGTGTACTCTCGTTTCAGCAAATTCCACTTCAGCTACTGCGTTGGGGGAGGCTTTACCCGCCAGATTTTTGGTCATTCTAGTCGTCCAGCAAGGCGAATATGGACGCTGGATTTTTTGAACAGTCGAGTCTGGCTCCAAAGGCATCATCGAACCACAGAGCACTCCTCGCGCGTGAACGCCGTCCAACGCCACCACCAGCGCCGCAAGAGCCACGATCGGCTCTCAAATCATACGTTTCGGTCCCAAGGGGTCTTTCGAAGCTAGAACGCCTACGGCGGCGCGGGGGAGCAGCATATGCCGTGTATCTGGAGGAGCCCCCGACCGACTGCAATGACGGAAGAGGATGGGCAGAGTCAGACAACTCAGCCACCATCGTTAGCCCGGATACGGGCCAACCGCTGCCCCATCAACTGATCCAGGGCCAGCTGGATAAGTTGGCAGATGTGGGGGACAGTCGGCGGCCGCAAGCGCTGTACGAGTGTAGTCCTCCTTCGACAAATGGCTCCTCGAACGATGCCGATGTCGAGTCTGAAGGCGGAGATGTGAGCGTGACCCCTCTTCTCAGAGGATGCCCTCCGTCCAAGCACGATTTACCGAGTATGTATGTATTGACAATTGGCTTTTATCTGCTATGTAGCCTTCGTCGAGGAGCGTCTGCTTTGCGAGCAGCTCGGATGGTTCGAGTGATCCGACGGACTGCAGCCAGCCGGACGGTGGGGACGCAGGACGGTCAGGGCCAGCCGAGAGCGATGTCCCTGTGCGAAGAACGAGGAGACTGCAGAGCGTTGTCAGCGGCCGTTTCTACGACGTCACAGATGTCCATGTAGCTTTGCAGGGGCTGCACCTCGGGCAAACAACCAGTGTTGAGGAAGCGTCCTCATTCCCGGAACAGAGATTCCATAACTCATCGTCTGTAGGGCACGGTGATACACCTTAGATCTGCCATCGACCTGTCCGCTTGGCTAGCTTTCGCTTGCGTTTCGTCTTTGACCAAGGCTTGTATGTATTCGCTGTCTACACATTGTACTCATCTCGCCGGTGTGGTTCGTCTTTGGCGTCAGAGACACTCTGTCTCCTTTCCACGGAATTAGAGGAAGTGCATGCTGGTGGTTACGTCGTTGAACTACAGGTTGTCTTTCTTTCAGAACTGAGAAAGTCAAACAATGATACATATTCGTTCTTTGATTCTCATTATTCTAGTAAGACTCGTCGTCGCACCAAGGCAGTCATCTATGCTCACGGGCTGGATATCAATTTGATCTTTCAGATCAACCGGCCAAATGAAGCAGCAAACTCGACATACACTCAGTTCAGACATTCTCTTATATACTCTTGTCAACATCATTATTATCAATATCTCACACAGTCTTATTTTATGCACCAAATTGAACAGAGAAAGTATATATTTACCTCTGTGGATAGGATACTATGTTGGAATGACACCAGTTTCAAGTTGGCACTTCACTTTGTGCAATATTCTAATTCCCTGCATAAGTCCTGCTTGCTGCATTCGCCATATGCCAGACCGACATTCCAATGCCATCGACAATAAGAAGGCCAGTCAATGTAGCTCATGAGGCCCTGGCTGATTGTCTGAGGGATGGCATTCTTCTTGATTCGGCTAAGGAATTTCTGATGGACCAGCTCAAAAGCTCCAGATTTGTTTCTCTCAAGAGAGCAGAGCAGACGTCGAAGAGAGAGAAATGCATGAGACGTATGACGTCTGCAGCGCGTCAAAACAGAGTAGGATGACTTTGTTGAGACGCTCCGCCTCGACCAAGTCCAGGGCCGCTTGTGGCTGGCTTCACTAGCTCTGTGACGGGTAGCCTGTGTTGCCCCATGCCTTGATTTTGTCCGGGAAAACTGGCAGGCCACCCTCAATCAGAGGGACAAAAAAATTCCCTCCATCTTTCGTTCAGAGCCTGTCACCTAGTGCTTTCTGACCCATTGCCCGGTTCGCATCCGCCAGCTGAGACTTGGTGGATGCCTAGGGACCGTTCGCACGAACGTCCCAGCCAACGTGCAGGTCGAGGGTATTATTATATGGAGAAAGTACTTCACGAAGCGAAAGATGATTCTTGCTGAAATGGAGGATATTCTCAGAATGCAAGTTGACACTGAGCTTGTCTGCCTCTCTTTCGGAACTCGTACACTCTTCCGACTCTCAAGGGCCCCGTAGAGTCGCAGCGATGGGGAGAATGCCTCTGAGCAAGACCGTCCGCAGACAAGACTAGTCCCGACAGATCGAACCTGGCCAGCAAGTCTTATCGGGAAATTTACGTCCTCGATGAGACAAAAGAGTGTGTTGATTCCGCCTTAACGTATACTACTGTTGACCAATTCCCGCTAGGACCAGGATATATCAATGGAGCGGATAAGCTCGAGTGGAAGTTCGGGTAACGATAATCGACTGGTCCATGTCCCTGTAGCTAAACGATAAGCGTGAGTCGAGGAACTTTTCTCATTAGAGATTGCTCCGTGTTCAGCATCCTGGTTGGGAACTGAACGCAGTGATGTGACTTCAATTTTCCAACCAAGGGTTCGAAAAGTCCAGACATATCCAGAGGGCTAGTCTAACCCAGATTGCCAGAAGTATAATGCGTGGCTATGGACCTGGATGCATCTGAAGTCAGATCAGTGCATTCACAAGGATTGCTGGGATCGTGACAGGTAGTCATCCACGTACCTGTGCAGAACACAACAAGACACGACTTGCTTCGAGTTATTCCACTAATATGGGCATCTTAAATTCATCTATTGGGATTCATGAAGATATAGCCGATGAGAGCAAATCTTCAGGGATCCGCCCAAGTCATCGCAGTGGGACAATTGTTAGTAACATTATATATATATCAGTTTGTATAATTCCTAAGCACTGGGAAATAGTTTCATTGGCCGCAATAGCTCAAATTCTCGCCGAGAGTCTTCTCTTGAGAGTCTTCTGGAGACGGTGTCATTATCATGCCGAGGAGATCTTGGTTCGTTTGTATGCAATGCACCTGGTCTGCCATTCCATTCAAATATCGTCGCCGAGTCGGAGCCACCTTCCGACCAACCTGATTCGATCACAATCAATGCCAATCATAGTGTCGTTGATTTCGCATAAAAGTATGAACATGCAAACCAAGCCAGAGTGATGCGGCGAATGTGGATGTGAGGTGTCAACTTTTCCATGTGGAAACTTGTCGCAGTGAAAACGCACCACGACAATGTGGTCCTTTCTCTGCGATGACACGCCTTGAGACGGCTGGACATTAGCTTGATAGGAGCGGACAGAGTTTTGCCATCGCAGTTCGATGGTACCATTATGCCCTGACGCATCAATGCTGCAACCTGCAGCTCATCATTACCTTCCGGCTCCGAATGAGTCCAATGAATCGGAACCAGCACTATTCGCGGAGGAATTGTTCCAGCATGTTCTGGCATCACAGTTTCTCTGGTCCATCGCACCTTGTCGACGCGAGACTGTGTCATTCCGCGCCCCAGAAGGGTTATACACACGACATCATCGGGAAAGAGCGCAGGATTGAGTCCACTCTGAAGAGTCACTGGCGAGAATCGCGAGAAGAGGTCCCTCAGAGGGCTAAAAAAAATAAAAAATTAAAAAAAATTAAAAAAAAGCCTTGTCCAATGCACGGAGATGGCGTCTTTTCCAAACGTCACGGTTCTGAGATTCTTGATGCATCAATCTGCCCGCGGGAAGAAGCAGTCGACACTGCCATCGTAGGAGTGTTCTTTTCGATGTTCGAAGAATGCATCCCTGGACGGGTACAAGCAGCGACGGACACGGCAGCATTCTGGAATAGCTGGTCTCTGCACAGCATCCATGGTCCTTTCAAAGAGGCGAAACAGAACTTGATATCTCCAGCACAGATAGTATGTGTGACTCGGTTAACACGGCATGATGTTATGATTCGATCGAAAGCACTGAGGCGTTGGAATTTCTCTGAGATCGTAGACAACGTTCTGGATCCGTCAGGACTCTTCCGCATTAGCCTCATTATATAGAGCTGCGTTAAAGAGAGCGATCAGCATGACCCTTGGAAAGATGTATATACGAATATTTGCAGGGGAATTCTTTCCAGGACGGTCATCCAAGGAACTTGAAGAAGATGACCATCGACCAGTGCCCGCAGCGGCGTCTGTCACTCAAGTCCGCAGCATTCACCATCTCCAGTGAATGCCAACTTGGAGACGGTTTTCTCTTCATTTTTTTGTATGCGCATTCACCATCACACAGTCGATGCAGTAGAACCTCGATATAACGAATTGAATGGTGCAATCGGATTTTCCCGTTATAACGAGAATTCGTTATATAGATATTTCATTGACATAGACTCGTATATCCCGCTGCTGCTGAAATAGAGCTCTTCTGACACTAATAACCCTTTCATGCCGGTTCAGAGCCTGAATAAACCCTCTATCTCCAGAACCCTGCTGCTCCTCGTACAATTGTAGCTTTTTCAGAGCCTCCAGAGCATCTGCATTGGAGATCTTTGGCAAACCTCTGTCTCCTCATCAATTCAGCCTCGATTTCAGGGCCATCTGCTCATCACGTCTCTCAATATCATCCTTACTACCTCATCCTTGGGATCAAGAAACTGATCAATATCCATCAGATTATGGATATGTGATAATAGCGAATAGCTTTCAAAGCATTCATTGTAAAAATAGGATTTCGGCCAGTTTCATATTCATGAAGCATGTATAAAATCCACGGCCGTTTCCAATAGGTTTGCCATGTACGAATGATGCCTTGGTCAAGAGGTTGATATCGACTTGTCGTGTTTCCCGGAAGCCAAATAACCAGTGTATTCTGCAATGGAAATGGACTGCCATTGATTGCCCTTACTGCGGCTTCCAGCTCGTCGTATCCATTCGTACAAGGCCTCTTCAAGCTCAGGCCACGCTCAGGTCGTCGTCGCTTTGAATTCAGATAAGGATGATTGCTAGAGTTAGGTGACTGTATCAGGAGGAGAGGATCTCAGAGATAGAGGAGGAGGATAAACCACAGCTGGAGGTCTTTATTCAAGGCATTTGGACACAGTCTACGCTGGGCACAGAGTGCAGCCTTTTGGGCGTTAGGAATGGCAGATCTTCGCCGCATTATAGGGCTGATAAGGATAACAATATAACGAATTTTGTACGGGAGACCAAGGCATTTTAACGAATGTCGCCACTACTATATCGAGGTTTTAACGAATTTTGTATGTGGTTTCGAATGGTGCAAGGTGGAGCGCTCCTTATATCGAGGATTCGTTGTGTAGCTACTCGTATACAGTAGTACTGTAATATTGCATTTTGAGCGTCTGGTGCGCTTTATGGTGCTGAGTCAGTCTGGGCAGAGCACGCAAGTCATTGGCTGAATAGAAGCTCGATCGGGCAGTAACGTCATCCAATTGGTTAAATTAAAACTTCATCCTTATTGATTGGCTGATTGAACTGTCGCTTACTCAGCTTCGCCTTTCCTGAAATTTCATTTGGTAGAAATGATCTATGGCAACTTGTATGTAGTTGAGTAAGGATGATGGATAGATGCAACTTATTTCATGTATTCTGCCTCTGAACAGTGATGGAACCTGGTCAGCTTGATCACTGACAACCCAAGAATCGACTTCTATACTGCTATGCGCCGGGCCGCTGCGCTCTTCGCCGCGGCCAAACCTCCCACCCGTTCAAGATTGCAGAAGCCGGCAATTAGCCTGGACCAAGTGAGTATCAGTTTGTTAGGACCAGGGGATTACATCTCGTCTGGAGGAATATTTATTTTTTGCCTTTTTTTTCTTGCTACTTGTCGCGGTGATACTGCGGTATATATATCACGCAGACGCTGACCGTTGCTGGAACATGGAACATAGTTCATCCAACGACAACGCGCAATCGGGCTGTGGCGGGAGATTGTGCGGGCCACGCAGAGTACGTCTTGTCGGTCCGGTCGATGAGCTGAGCTGCGCTGACCGTCATGCAGAAGTGTCGAATCCGACAACCCGCAAGGAGCTCCGCGACTACGCTCGCCAGGAGTTTGAGCGGAATCGGCATGTGTCGGACCTGGTATGTTCGCCCTCGAGTCGATCTTGAGCCACGGGGATGATTGCTGATGCCTGCTCTGGCTCTTTTGGTTTTTCTTCTTCCAGGCGCATATCAGATATTTGATCTCCGTGAGTGCCTTTCTTCCCGCTCTCTGCTCCGCAAGGTCCCCGTCTAATCCGAGATTTGTAGACTGGCAAAACCGAATTCAATGCCATGAGGCGCTACGTCGACGAGCAGGCATAAGACATTCAAATTTAAGTTTCTTTGTACATTTGTGTACTTTGGTAAATAGACGTAGACAATTGATCAATGATACCGAAAGTCCGCAGCAAGTATGCATCAGCAAAGCGCAGCTGGAAGAAAAAAAGAAAGAGAAGATTTTGCCCGACCATGTCCCAAACGCCTGTCCCAAGATACGTACTATAGTACATGCGATGCAGAGAGAGGGAGGAGGTGAATATGAGAAAGAGGCTTTAACAAAAGAAAGTCGAAAAAAAAAATCACTTGTTCCCCCGCAGCAAAGCCTTAACCGCATCCAGCACTCCTCCGTTCTTCTCCTGGTTCTCCTTTGCGTCATCCTCCTCCAGCGGACTCTTCACCGCGTCGATGTTGTCTTTGGTCGCAAATCCAGTTCCCGCCTCCTTCGCCTTCCTCTCAATCGCCGCATGTCTTTCCCTCCACTCCTGGTCCTCCCGGTCTCTGATCTCCAGTTCGCGCAGCCACGCGTCGCGCTTCTCCTGGGCCTTTTTCTCGTCGAGCGCCTGCTGGAGCGCCTTGCGCTGCTCTCGCTCGGCCTTGTAGTAGATGCTGCCGCCAATGCAGGCCATGAGCGTGAACGCCTGTGCGTAGATCCGGGCGCGGAACATCTTGTTGACCTGCTGCGAGTCGCCCACCTTCATGGAGCGGTAAGCGCGGTAGAGAGCGTAGCATGTTGCCACGATGCCTGTTCATCGGGTTCAATTGTCAAGATTTCCATTAGGCATGTTCGAGCAGTAACCGTCTTGTCTCTTTCTCTTTTTCTTCTTTTCTTCTTCTTCTTTTTTTCTTTTATACATTCTGCCTGTTCGGCCTGTAGGGGCAGGTGGGGGGATGGATCGAGAGGAGGGGAGGGAAAATGAAGGAACGGGAGGTAGCGGGCGGTCAATTACCTATGGGAATGAGAGGCTCTTCCTTGAGCCGCCGGCCGAGCTTGTGCAAGGGCTTTTCATCGAAGAATTCCCTGCATCCCGTTTAGCACGATTAGTACCCGACGTTTTCGCGCAACACGCTCTTTGTTTTGTGCTGGGGTGCGGGAGGCGCCGTGCGGCGACGGGGGAGGGGAATGACGTACGTGTCGTCAAAGGACGACGGGACGGGCCTGTCGCTCATGGTGCTTGGCAGCGGGAGTGGAATTGAATCGAAATCAGGGCGAAAACACGAGGTGGACAGCTGCAGTGGGTGGGTTGAGGTTGCTGGGTTGGTTTGTTTTGGCGCAAAAGTTGAGACGATGATGATGGAGCGTCCAACGGCGTGGCGACGGAAGTTTTGCAGCCAGATGGAGTTCTCGACCCCCACCGAATCGGGCAGCACCAGGACTACAGAGGAACGACTGTCTCCACAGCTTTGCACAGCTCAGACGATCTTTCAGAATTAGTTTATACAACTAGTACTGTTGTGAATTACAAAGAGCCACTGACTTGAAGTCAGAGCATCAGCGTCGCGTCCCGTGCGTTGGTGATTGGGAAGGGAAGAATCTACAAAAGTATGCACTTTTGAAGTATCAAAGGCCCCCGCACGGCCTGTCGCTTGACGTCTGCAAGCCGTGTTTGCTGCAGGGTCTGGAGTCGGGATACGACGAGAGAAGCGAGCGAGGTCGCAGTCAGAACAGACAGTCTGTGAATCATGCCGTGCAGCTCGCCGTTTGGGGGCCAGGAACCGTCCGATGTTCGCAGCTCATCTCGTAGCTGGCACGACGAATCCTGATACGCGTACTGGTCCGTACTTTGAGCGACAAGACTCGACGTCTCGGACACACGCTTGGACCCCGGATGTCAATTGCCCTTGCGCACCAGTGAATCCCGCGATGCGCTGCGACGGGATCGTACCTGACTTCAGAACTGCATCCCCCAGTCCTCGTCTCGACGGTAAGAGCCTGGAATTGACCCTTGCCGCGCAAGTATTGGCCCCAATGATGGGACGGGCATGTCACTCGACTACGGCAGTCAGCCGGGATCGCACTTGGGTCCAGGAGGGTTCTGGCTCTCGGACAGACGGTTGAGCTCGTATAGGCTGTGAGTATCGGGTCGTATGATGAAAAGAATGCTCTCCTTGTGACATTTCATGCCGCCATGCCGTTCTCATCAACCTTTTTGAGCCTGTGAGCCTGTGTCGGGCCGTTCGTTCTGCAAGGAAGAGATGCCTGGTTCACTGTCCCAGTCCAGCTTCTCTGCAGGGGTCAGCAGAAACCCGATACTACTGTAGTACGATAGTTAACAAAAGGTCTGTCGTAATCCAGGATTTGGGTGTTAGACGTACTACTTTTACTCGCATGTAACTGGGTCCGCATCCAGGAAGCTCCGAGCTCGGAAGGAAAAAAAAAAACTTGGTGAGCGTGAGCAATGATGTACCAGTACTGTACCGCCCAGCTCCACCGCCCATAAGGCTCTTTCTCTCTCTCTCTCTCTCTCTCCCTCCCAACCACCATGAGTTGACACCCTTCCACTGACTGCTCCAGCACTCCCTCTCTCGGTGAAAATCTCTCCCTCCGCTGACCCTGACTACTCTGCTCGAGGAGCAGCTTCTGCGCCATGGCCGTCGCGCCCAGCTCCAACGGCCATGCTGAGAATGGCCGCGACGACAACAGCCCCGGCCTGCAGACCCCCCGGCGTGCCAGCTTGTCGCTGACCGAATACTCTGCGAACCCGACGCCTCCGGAAGTGAGACGCCGCCGTCCGGGCGATTGGGATATCCCAGAGGCCTTTCTGCTCCCCAATGGCTACCCAGATGTACGTTCCATTCCGTCTCTCGCCCACGGCGCAGAGCATGCTGGCTGACACGCAACCCTCCCCCCCTCCGCCAAAAAGTACCTACGATTGATCCTTACCTCGCGAGTCTACGAAGTCATTGACGAGACTCCCCTCACACACGCCGTCAACCTCTCCAACCGGCTCGAATGCAGGGTGCTGCTGAAGCGAGAGGACCTGCTGCCCGTGTTCAGCTTCAAGCTGCGGGGTGCCTACAATAAGATGGCGCATCTGAGTCCCGAGCAGCGGTGGAAAGGCGTCATCGCCTGTTCAGCGGGTATGATCTGGCGCAGCAATCTGTTCTTGGTTGGAAAGAAAGAGAGATAACCCAGCTTACGCCTAACCGGTCCATTTTTCCAACTAGGCAATCACGCGCAGGGCGTGGCGTATTCCGCACGCAAACTCAAGATCCCCGCGACCATCGTCATGCCCTCGGGAACCCCCGCCATCAAACACAAGAATGTCTCCCGGCTCGGGGGAAACGTGGTGCTGCACGGCCCGGACTTTGACGCGGCAAAGGACGAAGCCCACCGGCTGGAGAAGCTGCACGGGCTGACCAACATCCCGCCCTTTGACGACCCCTATGTCATCGCCGGCCAGGGAACCTGCGGGATGGAGCTGCTGCGCCAGGCGAATCTGCAGCACCTGGAAGCCGTGTTCTGCTGCGTCGGTGGAGGGGGACTGATTGCCGGGGTCGGGGTGTACATCAAGCGCATCGCGCCGCACGTGAGGATCATCGGCGTCGAGACGCACGACGCCAACGCCATGGCCCAGTCGTTGGAGCGCGGCGAGCGTGTCCTGCTGCCGGAGGTGGGTCTGTTTGCCGACGGTGCGGCGGTGAAGACGGTCGGCAAGGAGACCTTCCGCCTGTGCAGAGAGGTGGTCGACGAGATCATCCAGGTGTCGACCGACGAGACCTGCGCGGCCATCAAGGACGTGTTCGAGGATACCCGGTCCATCGTCGAGCCGGCCGGCGCCCTGGCCCTGGCCGGTCTCAAGAAGTACGTGGCCAAGTATCCGTCCGCGAACCCCAACCGGGAGCTCATCGCCATCACCTCGGGCGCCAACATGAACTTTGATCGCCTGCGCTTCGTGGCGGAGCGCGCGGATCTGGGGGAGAAGAAGGAAGCCCTCCTCAGCGTCACCATCCCGGAGCGGCCCGGCTCCTTTGCGTCGCTCGTCGAGATCGTCATGCCCCACAACGTCACCGAGTTCAACTACCGTTATTCCGGCAAAGAAACCGCCGACGTGCTCATGAGCATCTCCCTGTCCGCATCCACCGGGGTCGCCGACATGGAGACCCTGAAATCCCTGATCGAAGCCGGCGGCATGACCATGTCGGACATGAGCGACGACGAGCTCGCCAAGACCCACGTCCGCTATCTCGCCGGCGGTCGCAGCAACGTCCCCGACGAACGGCTCTTCATGTTCGAGTTCCCCGAACGGCCGGGCGCATTGAACAAGTTCCTCACCACCCTGCGACCGCACCAGAACATCTCCCTGTTCCACTACCGGAACCACGGTGGCGATGTGGCTCACATCCTTGCCGGCATCCAGTGCCCGCCCGGCGAGAAGGACGAGCTGGAAGCGTTCCTTGCCGACCTGGGTTACCCGTTTACGGAGTGCACGGATTCGCCCGTGTACCAGATGTTCCTGAGGTAGATGTTCTATGAGTCTGGCAAGGTACAGAGGTGAACGCTGGTTTATACACATTGGGTTTATACACATTGGGGTTTTTTTTTTTTTTTTTCGGTTCTCGAGGGTATTTTTTTTTTCTGTGTTATAACCTGGGCTGCGAAACGCCCGGGGTCTCCCACATGGGTGTGTTTGGCGTTTGGAGTGCTACGATGTAGTAAAGACTCTTAGGACGGTGTATACATACATAATATATAGGTCTCAGTGACCACTTAGCATAGTATATCCCTGAAACGCATCCATCGCGTAATAGTGTATATAGTTAGCATTCGTAGGTCGGCGGCGTCGGAATCTCGGGAATATAATATTCCGGTGAATCTTGCGCAGAAAGGACCTTTCACCAGACATTCAATAGTACTACTTACCAGTGGTCAACCAGCATCAGGGAGCGGCAATTGCACACTTGTCGGGGGTTCCTCTTCACGCAAGAGACAAAGAGACACAGAGAGAGAGAAAATAGGCAGCCATCGCTTGCTCTGGTTGAGTGCTGCATCCCCCGGACCCGACCAACCGACCGACACGATGCTCCCCCTCCGATTCCTCCTCCCGTCTTCCCTCCGCCGATTCGTAGTCTCCCCGAGCTCGCAGCGGACATACCAGACGCTGTTCTCGCGGAGTCTGACAAGCGCCGCGCGCGCGACAAACAGGGTCGGCTACAATGGCTTCTCATCTGCGTGGACGAAACCCGCCGCGGAGAAGAGTGCGCCCGTGCAGCAGGCGCGTGGGATGAAGACGAGATCGTCTGTGAAGAGACTGTGTGATGGGTGCAAGGTGCGTTCTTGATGCCTAATTCTTTGCACAGCCGGTACTTTTTATTTTTTTTTTTGTTGGTGGTGTCGGACGTTTGACGGGGAGGATGTTGGGACACACAAGAGGAAAATGTCCGTTTGCTAAATTGGTTCTTGACATTGAGTACAGCGCGTGTTGAGAAAGAAGCGGGTCTACATCATCTGGTACGTTGCCTTTCCCCTCCCTACAAAACAGTCGCTGCGCAAGGACCGCCTGCTGACGGATGGTTTATTGTTACAGCTCGAAGAACCCCAAGCACAAGCAACGACAGGGCAAGTAAGCGACGTTGCGACATCAGAGTCACGCCAATCGACCTATTTTCGGAGCTTCGCAATCGTCCCTCATTCGTTCCTTCGACGTCGTTCGGTTCGGATATTTGATTCTTGCAACTTGCGGGCCGGGAATTGAGATGATAACTACATCGTCATCCTTGTATATTAGCATGGCTTTTTTTTTACGGAGTATACAATTGGGAGTTTTATGTGTGTGATATCACAGTGAAAAGACCTACACCGTTTCTCTGTTCCCCTCATCCGCTGTTCCTACATCTTCGCCTCTGCCCTACAAAATGATATTGCCGGACGACAGCAATGAGCCTCATGATTGCCAGCCGGCTACCAGCGGCAACGATACCGTTTGCGCGTTTTCTTAAAAAAAGAAAAAAAAAATAAAAAAAAGAAAAAGGAAAGGGAGCCCCCGATGCCCTCCGAGCCCATCGCAATCCAGCTTTTCGCCGCCTGCCTGGTCGGCTATCATGGAAGGCCACCACGGCTCTCTGGTGCAGCAGCCTGCTGGCTAAAAATGGACTTGCTCGCGTATTACTCCGTTTAGACCCCAGGATCGGGGTTACATATCAACATGTATCTTGAGAAGATTGTAAGTGAGGACATACTAGTAACCTGAAGCTAGCACTGCACTACTGCTGGAATCGCGTCTCAAGTCCAGTGCTCAAATTGTCTCAAGGGTAGAAGAAGATTAATGTATCTCTCCGTTTAAACCGCGCACGACTCTGTTAGCATCGCTGAACAGTCACATCTACGCTCATCTCCTGATATCGTGTAGTCGAACGAGCCGGTCGTTTAAGTTATTATCGGAGAGACGATGAGTCAGCGCCAGGCACGCACACGTGATCTTATCCATAGTTTATCCTCCCCGGCTTGGCAAATTCTAAAAAATATCAAAAGTTCAAGAGAGCATTCGATCGATGCTCCGTCTTCGACCACGACTGTTTCAACGGATCAGGTGCGACGACGTCACAATGCGGGCACATATGATCCTGCGGACCCCCGTCCGCTCCCTCTCCGGCTTATCCGCACAGTCGATTCGCCTGTCCGGGTCACAGCTGCTTGCTCCTCGCTGCTTCTCGACCGCTACCCTCCAGGCCTCTGCCCCGTATGGAGTCCGCATGAGCAAGAGATGGGAGCCCAGAAGACATAGTTCGACTGCTGCCGCGGTGTGAGGCATTTCCCTGGTGCTTTGCTTTTTTTTTTTTCTTGCTTTCTTTCTCTCCGTGACAATGTTTCTTGGAAAGGAATCGGCTCGCGTCCCAGATGTGAAGAAGAATGCGCTGACAATGGCCCACTGTCCAGACTTGAGAAGGCGACGGCAGACCCAAATGAGCTTTCTAATGCGACAATTATCGAGAACATGTCCTCTGCTGAATTTGACCGGATAAAGCGAGTCCGTAACATTGGTATTGCGGTACGATCTCCCACTCACGGTTGAACAACGCGCAAGCCGGACGGCTAACGGCAGTCTCAACATTGCAGGCACACATCGACAGCGGCAAGACCACCTCTACAGAGCGAGTCCTGTTCTACACAGGTCGTATCAAGGCCATCCACGAAGTCCGTGGTCGTGACAATGTCGGAGCCAAGATGGACTCGATGGACCTCGAGCGTGAAAAGGGTATCACGATCCAGTCTGCTGCGACTTTTTGCGACTGGGTCAAGAAGGAGAACGGAAAAGAGGAAAAGTACCACTTCAACTTGATCGACACTCCAGGGCACATTGACTTTACGATAGAGGTCGAGAGAGCGCTTCGTGTGCTGGACGGTGCCGTCATGATTCTGTGCGCCGTGTCCGGTGTGCAGTCGCAAACGATCACCGTCGACAGACAGATGAGACGGTACAACGTGCCTCGCATCTCGTTCATCAACAAGATGGACAGAATGGGCGCCAATCCGTTCAAGGCCATCGACCAAATCAACCAAAAGCTGAAGATGCATGCCGCGGCCGTTCAGGTCCCCATGGGAGCGGAAGACGAGTTTGAGGGAGTCATCGACATCATCCGAATGAAGGCCATCTACAATCAGGGTGCCCAGGGTGAGATCGTCGTGGAGAAGGACGAGATCCCGGAAAAGTACCGTCAAGTTGCGCAGGAACGGAGGGCAAAACTCATCGAGACTCTGGCCGACGTCGACGATGAGATTGCCGAACTCTTCCTCGAGGAAAAGGAGCCGACCGAACAGCAGATCAAGGCGGCGATCCGCCGTGCCACCATCGCGCTGAAGTTCACGCCCGTCTTCATGGGCTCCGCGCTGGCCAACAAGGGTATTCAGCCCATGCTTGACGGCGTCTGCGATTATCTGCCCAACCCGTCCGAAGTCAACAACATGGCGCTTGACCAGAAACGGGACGAGGCGTCCGTCAAGCTGATTCCTTACAGCTCTCTTCCGTTTGTCGGCCTTGCCTTCAAGCTTGAAGAGAGCAACTTTGGCCAGCTTACATATATCCGCGTCTACCAGGGGACACTGCGCAAGGGAGCGTTTGTCTACAATACCCGAGGCAACCAGAAGATCAAAGTTCCTCGGATTGTGCGCATGCACTCGAACGAGATGGAGGAAGTGTCTGAGATCGGTGCGGGTGAGATTTGCGCCGTGTTCGGCGTCGACTGTGCTTCGGGAGACACGTTCACCGATGGACAGGTTTCCTACTCCATGACATCCATGTTCGTCCCTGAGCCGGTGATCTCGCTCTCCATCAAGCCGAAGAGCACCAAGGATCTGCCCAACTTCTCCAAGGCTATCAACCGTTTCCAACGAGAGGACCCCACGTTCCGCGTGCATTTCGATACCGAGAGCGAGGAGACCATCATCTCCGGTATGGGTGAACTGCACCTCGACATCTACGTCGAGCGCATGCGCCGCGAGTACCGCGTGGACTGCGAGGTTGGCAAACCGCGCGTCGCCTACCGTGAGACGATCGGCAGACGGGTCGAGTTCGACCACCTGCTCAAGAAGCAGACCGGTGGTCCTGGTTCGTACGCCCGTGTCATCGGATGGATGGAGCCCACTGGCAAGCTCGAGGAGAACCAGTTTGAGGAGCAGATCGTGGGAGGCAGTATTTCCGAAAAGTTCTTGTTTGCTTGCGAGAAAGGTTTCGGCCTGGCATGCGAAAAGGGTCCCCTGATCGGCCACAAGGTTCTGGGAACCAGGATGGTGATCAACGACGGTGCCACGCACATGACCGATTCGTCTGAAATGTCGTTCAAGATGGCCACTCAGCAGGCGTTCCGCAAGGCCTTTATGGAATCGAACCCTATGATCCTGGAGCCTATGATGAAGATCACCGTTACTGCGCCATCAGAGTTCCACGGCGACGTGATTGCGCTGTTGAACAAGCGGAATGCCATCATCAGCGACACTGAGACGGGCGTTGACGAGTTCACCATCTTTGGCGACTGCAGTCTGAACGGCATGTTTGGCTTCAGCAGCCATCTGCGTGCAGCCACCCAGGGCAAGGGCGAGTATACCATGGAATTCAGCCACTATGAGAAGGCTCCTGGAAATCTCCAGTACGTATTCACCGTTTTACCCCCCCAGGAAGAACGGCATTAGAGCCCTGACTAACAAATACTTTTTTTTTCTCCCAAAATTACAGGAAGGAACTCATTGAAGAGTACAAGAAGGCGCAGGAAGCCAGACACAAGAAATAAGAACGTGGATCTCCACGCCAACTCCGTTGTCTCTTCTGCCTTTAGAAGGACACGGATCGGGAAGACAGGGGCCGAACGAAGACAAAACCCAAACGCACACGATGGGAATTCGTCAACTGCGCAGTATCCTACTTGCCTGACTCACCTTCGCATTCATCACCCTATTACTATTACGCCTTGTACACTATCTCACGCACATTAAAAAAATCCCTTCCGCCCTCCTGGGACAAGCTCTGTGCACACGGGGTCGATCCCCGTCGGGGGGTACACGGAGCAATGATTTAATACCTTTTTTTTCTTTCTTCCGCCATGTGTCTTGCTATCTTTGTTTTGGTGTTGACATATATATGTACGGGTCGGTCATCAGGTCACGGATCTCCTAAATAGAAGTGCTTTTCCTTTTTTTTTCTCCCCCGTTTTTTGATTTTGGTCAGTTCGCTGTTTGTTACGTGGGTCGATCAGCGAGACAGTCTATCGAATCCAGCACAAGGTGGTACGCATCGGAGGCATTTTTGAGCATGTACAGCTTATCTCCCCTCTCTCTCTCTCTCTCTGTGTGTGTGTATGTGTGTGTCTAGATGACAAAAATTCTACATCTCTATCAACAGATTCCGCAAGGCAACTTGAAACGGTCCAGATGCAAACGCTCTGCCCTTTTCAGACCCAAACAGTAGGATACCGGGGTAATGTCTAGAACGACGGGCGAATCGAGATTGGGTCCATCGCGAGCGCCAAAATGCTCATTTGCCCTCGAAAGCTCGCTTCACTGCAAGCGCCGCCGGAGGCTGGGCAGCGATTTCGTTATGACCTAGGCAAAGAACACAGGCCATCAATATCCCCGACAAACAGAAGATGAGGGTGACTAAAAAAAATAATTAAATAAATAAAAAACGAGCATCAACGTACCTCCATACTTGACCTTCTGCCAGGTGATCCGCTTCCGTCCGTTACCGTCCGGGCCGGTTCGTTCCCAGACCTTGACCTCGCGAGCTCGATCATCGGAGACGAAGTGGTACGGAAAGGAGCCGAGCTCGGCGGCCTTGGGGCCTCCGATGGCGGCTTCAAAGGTCCTCCAGCCCTCGCGCCAGGGGATGTCGTAGTCGTTCACGGCGTGGAAGACGGTGACGTCAAGGTCCCTGTCGGCCCAGCGGGCGTCTTTCTCCGCAGAGCCGTCGGTGGCGATCCCCGCGAGGCGGGCCAGGCGCGCGGCGGTGTCCCATCTGTCCAGGATGGAGTTGGTGACGTAGTTCTGGAAGTGGGGGTAGGCGAGCAGCGGGGAGAGGATGGGCGGGAGGACGCCCATGAACGAGTACGAGTCGAGGAGGTTGGGCAGGTTGCGGAAGGGGGCGAACAGGAAGATGCCGGCAAACGGCTCGTCGGACGGGTCGGCGCTGTCGAGCAGCAGGCGCTCGGCGACGCCGGCGGCGACGGCGGTGCCGAGACTCTGGCCCGCGATGACGATGCGGGAGCGCGGGATGGAGAGCGGAGGAGAGGTGAGGAGCGAGATGACGGTTGCGGCGTCGGTGATGAGGCCTTCTTCGGTGGGGGTGCCGGTGGATTTGCCGAAGCCCCTGTAGTCGAAGGCGATGAGGTGCACGGGGTGTTCGGGGCTCGAGATGGAGACGAGATTGCGGTAGATGTTGGGACGGTAGCCCGAGCCTAGGTGGGCGGCGTTTCCATGGACTGCAGTATCATAATCCAGGTGTTCTTGTCAGTCCGACGAACATGCACATCGAAGCCGAGTCGAGGGACTCGCAGGCCGGGGACTCCGTACGGTTGACGATGACTCTGGCGTGGGGATTCTCTGCAAGGAGCCGATACGCCCTGGTCTGGGTGTAGTCCTCTGCAGGCCCCGTGTGGCGAGTAGCCTCGAGATCCTTGTCCTGATCCGGGCAGAGTTCCAAGGGCAGGACGTGCCAGGCATAAAGGGTCTCATTGTCCGGGGTGACGATGTTGAACGGCTGCACTTGGGATTCTACAGTGGGTTGGCCGTCAGCAGGGCCGGGCCCGCAGGACAATGAGCATGTAGAGTCATCAGAGACAGGACATACTCAAGAATCCGAAATACTCGACGTCATTGACATCCTGATACCTCGTGGGGTTGACTTTATTCATGTAAAGGGCACTATAGGTTGGTATCGTCCGGTCAGCCCGTGGCATCAGTAGCCGTCGTATGTGAGAGAGGGACAGCTTTGGATCTACCCTCGTTGGACCGTTGGAAAGGTCAAGGAGAAGATAAAGAGGACGTATATCAGTCCTGCAAAGGCCAGCGACCAGTAGGCCTTTTTGAAGATGGGAGCCAGCTCCATGGCCTACACCGTCGGAGGAGGATGCGGCCTGAACTGAATATCTGCAAGTACTCCGTGTGTTCTACTACCGATGTAGTCAAGCAGTACTATGTATGTATCATTAGCAAAGTATTTTCAATTAAAAAAACATCCTCTGCACAGTGATGCAAAGAGAGGACAAGGGAAGCAAGCAGCACATACTCTCTCTGTATCTCCGTCTGGGACTCGACAGACAACGCAAGGGCAGCGGGAGCCTCAGCCCGAACAGACATGTATTCTTAGGTCGTGCCCTGCCTCGTCGGACGCTGCGTTGGCTGGCTCCGTGAAGCTGCAGGACAATAAAGAGAAGAAGAGAAGAAGAAGAGAAGAAGAGAAGACGAAGAAGAGACGAAAATCGACCTGGGAGCGATGATACTGATATCGTGTAAGAGAGGCGTAACGGCCGCCGACGGCGCATCTCCAGCGCCGGCCATGCTCCTCCCAGGCTCTGCTTTGCACCGATCTACTGCCCAAACGGGGTGGAATCGACGTATAGACAGGCATGGCACTCGTCTGCGACGTCTAATCCCTTTTCTTCTTTTGACATTTTGCGTTGCTGGGCTGTCTGTTGCTCGCGGTAATCTCGTTACAGTGTACCTTACACGTGATGCCAATCTTCATCGTCAACTTCTTCTTCTTCTTCTCCTACTGCTACTGCTACTACTATGCACTCCTAGTATGTCTATTGATGTATGTCGTGCTGATTACAGCCCATCCCACGCCCCTCCACCGCGACATCGCAGGCCTGATGCCTGAAGCTCGCGCGGAAACAACGCTGTGATCGCTCGAGACTGCCCGTGTGTGCCATGGGTGAGAAGCGAAAGCTGCCCGCGCGCGGCGATCGCGGCGGCTCAGCGGCGAAGAAGAGAGTCTCAGAGGCCGCCTCGCCCGCTGCGTCCACGCCGGCAAAGAAGAAGAAGTCGTCGACTCCTGTCCAGCCGCCCGCGCCGCCGGACTCCGGGCCCGTCGAGATCACCCTGCCCACGAAGATCAAGGATGGCCAGCCCCTTCCCACGCTGCCGAAGCCGCAGAAGCTTGGCCTGCCGTCGCAGGAATACCAGTCCTACGCAGAGAGGTGGGTGGGTTCGATGGCAGCACCGCTTGCAGCATGACGCGCTGATGTGCGACCGACTGAGAATGGCGTTCTGTGCTGACGTTTTGTGATCTCTCTGTCCTGACAGTGGCGTCGTGGCCGCCGCCCTGCAACGATCGAGGACAAAATGGCTGCAGGATAACATCTTTGAAAAGTACTGGGTCAAGCCGTCGAAGAAAAAGTCGCAGACCCAGCCGGCCTTTCAGAATCCGCCGCGAGAGTCCATGATGAAGCTGGGCCCTTGCACCATCGTCATCGAGCCGCATCACTTTGACGCCGTCCTCTACGCGGTCCGCAAGCCCCAGTCGCAGCAACCCGTCCACATCGCTCCGCAAACACACAGGCCCATCGTGCAGTATACGCACCCGGCAAATCCAAGCAACTTCCACCAGTACCAACCTCGTCCGCCCGCACATCCCCCCCAGCCGATTTCCCCCTATCCCCCAAGTTCCAATCCGCCGCCACCGTCCCCCACTCCGAACCCTCCTCCGTCGTATACACCGGCACCGGCACCACCGCAAAACTACGAGCAAACTGGCCAGCAACGTCATCCCAGCCAGCACAATCCCTCAGCTACGTCTTCTTCTTCTTCAACCCCAGCTCCAGCGCCAGCTTCAGCGCCAGCTTCAACTCCAGCGCCAACTCCAGCGCCAGCATCAGCTCCAGCTCCAGCGTCAGCCCCAGCTCCAGCGTCAACTCCAGCTCCAGCGTCAACTCCAGTGCCAGCGCCAGCTCCGCCGCCTTCAACACCTCGATCCGATGCGCCAACGCCAACGCCAACGCCAGCGGCCGCACCGCCTCCTGCACCGAGGCCTCCGGATCCGGGTCCGCAAGCCCCGAAGCCGAGCATGGACCCCGTCATCCAGATGCTGGCCACCAGGGCAGCAGCCAACCCGGAGCTCAAAGCCCTGATGCGCGTCGTGGCATCCACCAAGGCGAATCAGGAGCAGTTGCGTGCGTTCCAAGCGCATATCGACGAGCTCAACGCGATTATCGCCAGCAGGCAAAGGGAACAGCAGCAGCAGCAGCAGCAACAACAACAACAACAACAACAACAACCGCAACAGCAAGGCCAGCAATCTCCCTCTGCCGGCCCGACCCCCACACCTGCAACCCCAACCTCCCAACCGAGTGGGTATGCGAGTCCGCATCCTGGTGCTCCCACCCCAGGGCCTCCGCCGGTGCAGCCGGGCGGCTCGCAAGGCTATCCTCCCGCTCCTGCGATGTACCCCCGTCCTCCGCAATCCTATCCGCCTCCGATCCGATCAAAAAACCCGCAACATGGCCCACCGCAGATGCCTTACTACCAGCACCAGCCTCCTCATCCGTCCCCTCTGTCAAAATACCAAGACATCAAAGCCGTCGTATTCGAGTTTGTCCCGCCGGCGGGCAGCACCCCTGCCGTGCACGGCGCAACGGGAGATCGATATCTCTTTCCCGAGAACACCATCTTGGACTACTTCCCCGGCCGCACCACCGTGATCGCCTCGTTCCTGGTGACGAAGAAAGTCGATTCGTCGGCGTCATCTGCGGACTCGTCATCTGGTAACATCAAAGCCACGGGCAAGACCAAGGCGAAAAGGGCAAAAGGGCCCTCCTCCTCCTCTGTCTCCTCCGTTCCCGCCACCCCGGCGCCCGGCAGCACACCAACGCCGAATGATACCCCTACCCAAACCCCCGGTCCTCAGCACGAATCCCAGCCACCTGCAGATTCCGAAAAGGCCGACTCCCAGCAGGGACCTTCGAACGTCAAAGAATACTACCAGCCGGTAACCATACGGCTCCACGCCAGCAACCCCAAGGTGCTCGACCCGCTGGCCCGCGTCGTCCGGCCCCCCGCGGAAGTCCGGCAGTACATGAACGATGTCATGGATCGCATGGAGCGCGCGGATATCGAGTATCTCGCCATGCGCCTGCCGCGGGAGAAGCCGGGGCGCGGCGACGAGAGCGGCGGTGGTGGTGCGGCCGGTGACGACGGGACCACCGGCTCACGGAATTCCGCCGCCAGGAGCGGAAACAGTAACCCGAGCGGGGGCGGGGGCGGGGGCGGGAGGGCCAAGGCGAAAGACGTAGAGTCGGCCAAAGCGGTAAATGCGAAAGCTGCAGGCAGGGAAGAGAAGGAGGAGGAGGAGGAGGAGGAGTTGAAAGATTTCTACGACCTCCCGTCTGGACTCGTGCCGTTGAGATGAGGAAAATGAGAGAGAAAAGTGGAGGCGCGTGAAAAAGCCGTGTCATCTTCAAGTGGCTCGTATTCAATTGGTAATCCAAAAAAACTCAGGTTACATGTACACATTAATTATAGCAGAAGCAGGCCGAGAATAGCAAGAATAAAAGAAAAAAAAAACACTCTCACTCTCCTGACGATCTGTCCGCGACGAGGGCACTCAGAGCCGTTCATCACATCATTTACACATCACTATAACCCGTCGTGACCTCCATATCAAATCAGAAACATCCCCGTCATAATGTCTCGTAGTCCAAAAAACCAAGTAAACTCCCAGACATCATGGGAAAGGAGCCAATTGCAAAAGACGAGTGAGGTGCGGTAGACAGCCTGGACACTAAAAAAATACAAAGGGAGGAGAGAGAAGAAAAAGGAAGAGAGAGATCATTATCTATGCCTTGAACCATGAGTATACTTTGAATCTCCAATGATCCCCGCCATCTCCAGCAACGCTCTGCCGCTCTGCTGCTCCGAGTCGCCGCCCCCGACGTTGAGGTAGATATTCCGGCGGCGCTCGGCCTCGCGAGCCTCGAACTCCCAGTGCTGGCGCTGCTGCGCGATGGCGTCGAGCGGGGCGGTAGACGATTCAGCCGCGTTTGCCGCCGGTGAGCCCTGTTCCGAGGACGGGTCGTGGACAATGCCCCATACCTCGAGGTTGTAGATGGATATTGCGGTCTTCCTTGTTCCCGGGGACGAGCGGGAGGAGGAGAAGGAGGAGGAGGACGAGGAGTGGGGGTGAGGAGCAAAGGGCGAGGAAGGTGGGAGGAAGACGCCTTCGCCGTTCAAGCCGTCGGAGACGACAAAGGTTGCGTTTTCCAGCGCCGAGTCGATCAGCAGGCTTCCTCCGCCCGTTGGAGTGGGGAGATGTTCGGTGCTGGATGTCCGGGAGGAAGGGGGAACATTGCAACCGAGGGCGATGCCCGTTTTGGTCGAGAAGGACGCAACGGGGAGGTTTGGTTTGAGGGCACTGCGCGATGGGTTTCCTCGCAGGACGGTGTGGGTGGGGAGTAACTGAAAGAGGCAGGGCAGGGTAGACGGGTCGTTGGATTTCGGGGAGGGACGATCACACGAAAAAGAAGAAGAAGGGGGCTTCCAGGCCTGTGGAAGATATGCTCCGACGATGACCGTTTCCTGCTGGGAAGAGGAGGTGTTTGAGCCTGTCAGGAGAAGTATGCTTGGTGCTTTCCAGGTGAGGACGTGATGGGAAAACGAAGTCAGGGATTCGCCGTGAGCAGCGGACGAGTACACAGGGTGCAGCCGTGTTCCGTTGCGGAAGAGATTTAGATTCGCCACGGGAGAGGCTGTGGCCAAGAAGAACGACAGATGGGCGAAAAGAGTGGAATTGAGGATGACGGACTCAAAACTGCCAGGAAGCGGGATGGGTGTCAGCGGGGGAGAAGGGGGAGGGGTAGTCATCGGAGCGGCGGCTCCTTTCTCGTCAGACTCGTTGCGCTTTCGGGCCAGATCGAGGTTCTTGCTAAACAGAAGGTGTTCAAACAAAGGGGTCAGGGGATCGAAGAGAAAGGGGAGAGAGGTTGAGATCACGCTGGAGAATGTGCGGTAGCTGATGCCCGTGTCACCCGGTGACTGGAAGGCAGCCAGGATGCTATCAACCTGTCGACTGAGCGCTTCTCTGGCCTCTGCGCTCTGTCCCGTTGTCAGCTTCGATACGGTACTCGTCGGTCGAAGCGGAGCAACGACCAGCAGAAGCATCAACAGCCGTCGAAACGTATCGTGCGATATGCGAGCTTCATACATGCTGCGATCGACGCGCTGATCATGCTTGAAGACTTCGACGGCGTCCAGGGATTCCAGGGCCGCAAGGGCCAGGTCGTCGTCGTCGTCGTCGTCGTCGTCGTCGCCGCCGCCGCGGACTTCGTCCTCATTGTCATTGGCAGGTAGGTCAACGGAAAACCCTGTAGCATGTGAGGTAGTACCGATGACGGCATGACTTGGAAGTCGGTGTTCGCCGATAGGATCGCTGTCTTTCTTTTCCTGTTTTTCCAGCGGGACATTTCGCCGTCCCACGTCTGCTAGACTCCCAAAGAGCAGCTTGAGGCGATCTTTCCTACCTCTTCTCAGCACGCGGCCGTATCTCTCGGTCAGCAGCACAATGACCTTTACCATGGCGTCGAAGGTGAGCGCAGTGGGGGCCTGGGTGTTCTGGAAGGGGAACGCGCCCAGATACGACACCATGCGAAACAGCACGGGCCCAGCATCCAGCGAGTGGCTGTCGATCTGATCCGACCCAGCAGCGCCACGCCCCGCGCCGTCGGGGATCCCCAAAAAGTCCGAGAGAATCTGTTCATTCCAGTATCGAATCCCGCCTTCGTCGAGGGCGTGGGAGTCGAAGTTGTCCTTGAGGTGGGTCAGCTCCAGCGGGGTGAAGCACTTTGTCGCAAAGCGATGGGCCAGAGTTCGGCTCATCTCCTCTAGTGCTCCGTTAGTAGACGCTGGCATTCGCGGTGCACCTGGTGATGCCCCGGCATTTGCCACGCTTGCGTGAACTCACCAGCAGAGGCCCCCACCGCGCGGCTTTCGTTTGACTGCCCTGCACCCATTGTCTGTTGTTGCTGTTGGTATCCTGTCTCTAGTCCAGCGCCAAGCAAAAGAGGAGGATTCTATCCCCATACAAAAGAAGACTTTTGACGAGATAAGCTCAAGGGGTGGAAGGTCGAGGGACAGTGAGCTGAAGACTTTAGGCTCTCGTCAGGAGGAGTATCATCATCATCATCATCATCCTCATCTGGCAGGATCAAGACCGAGGAGAAGTCCTGGTGGCAGAAGTAGTAGGAGTAGGAGTAGGACTGGATATCAACCTGGGCCAAATCACTCCAAGTGACACTGGTCTCTCTCTGCTGGCCGTCAGTTCAAGGTCAATCGCCTCCTCTCTTGTTTGAATCTCTCGGTCTGTCGAGAGATACAGCACAGCATGAGGAGCAGTCGTCGTCGTCGTCGTCGTCGTCGTCGCGATGGGTGGCATCATGCTGGTTACGTCAGCGGGGGTCTCGGCCTGGCTCTGCCGCCGGACGCTAGCCATTTTCGGCCTAGTAAGGCCGCCGAAGTCTTGTTCTTTGATTCAGCCAATCAGCGTCGGGGGAAATCAACATAATCGCCAAAACGAGAACTCTTGATTACTAACTTATTGTAGTAAAATTGAATCATTACCAGTACTCCATACTCTGTAAAAATAAGTAGTTAACTGGACTCTCCTGCTCTTCCACGCGGTGCAAGGACATCGTAGAAACTGGCCATGTGTAGAGTGCAGGCACTGCGTCTTTGTCTTCATGTCGTCCAGAACGAATCTCCCTGCGTCACGACCCAGTGCGACAGAACTACAAACGAGCGGTGGCGGGCGAGACCCGTCGCCATCCAATCTTCGTGCCTGACCGTCCTTGGCCCCGTTGACCTGCTTTCTGCCAAGCGAGCACGAGTACTACCGTGTAGTAGTATGTACGATAACTATCAAGTCAATGTCTGTATATTCAGTTTACCACGTAGCCGTCGTGTTCCAAGCATGGAGGCTGCTGCGTTCGACACAGTAGTAAGGGACTACTCATTCTTCTTCCAAGATGTTCGTCGACAAACCCCCCCTGCTTCGGAATCTTTGTAACATTATTGCTTTGTATTATGATGATCATGATTATGATTAGCCTTACCAGTCGTCTCGTATCGTTGCTGCCCAACGAAAGTCTTCTCAGGACATTCTTCCGTCTCCACTCCTCGGTCCTTCGTCGACGGAGGAGACGAGGGCTCTCGCATCCACACCGCCAAACTCTGTGCGGGAACGTCCATCGCCAGATCGATCCACTCGTCTCATCGCCGCGGATGTTCCACCCAATGAAAGACGGAGAGAGATGAGAAGCCTGCCGCAGTATCACATGGAGTGGCTGTACCTTGCATGCCGGCCGGGAAGCCGACGTCGGGAAAAAATAAAAGAGGGAAAAAAAAAAAGGTCCCACTCTCGGCGAAAGAAGGAGATGGAACAATATCGCTTCGCTCACGACGCTGGATGGACAGACAACCTGCGAGGATGGAGTGTGTGTGCTTTGACGACGGAGTGTGGTGTCGCACTGATATCGCAGTCCCGTGGGCAGACAGAGGAGCAGGGAAAGACTGACCAAAAGGCCCATGGCACTTGGTCACAGAAAGGATATACCTAGTATTAGCCGTAGGAGTTCTCTCTCGACGACATTCTCCCCCGTCTGTCCGTCCCGGATTGCAGCAAGAGCCATAATTTGCAGGATCTTCCGCCTCGGTAAAAACTCGGCACCGCCTCTTCAGCATTTCTCCGAAATACCAAGGAATAAACGGAGGCGTTAATTAAACATTCGAATTGGGTAGCAAAAAAGGTTAATTGTGCCAAATCCGTGATTCCCTCGCAACGAGTTCTCCAGAATATGCCACAGTCCTGCGGATAACCCGTCGGCTGGGTACGAGAGATATATATAGACGTCTCCACCACTTGAGACCCATCCAACCCTTTCTTTTCTCTTTTTTTCTTTTTCTTTTCCTCTCTCTCTCTCTCTCTCCTCTTCCTCCCAAGGAGCATCGTGAGCTACCCCATATGCGCCGGAAAAAAATCGGATAGACTGAGTGCCCTTGGGTTGTCGTGGGCCGCGAGCGAGCGAGTGAGAGTCTCTGCGAACAATACAAGGACGGGCAGCCAAAGGTAAGTAGTTGGATGCTATGCAAGTTATCTGCAAAAGAACAAAACTGCTGATGGTTTCCCGGATCGCCTGCAGTCGTGCGGCGTCGCCTACAGCCACAAACGCCTTTTGAAATTCTTCCACCACCGTCTCATCCAAGCCGACTTCCCTCCACCGACTAGTCCCGACACTTTCAATACCCAAACTCCCAAAAAAAATTTCAAACAAGGCAGGCGCCAGACAGACAGACCGACGAAAATGCCAATCATCACGCGCGGCTTCTCCCTCACCAACTTCGTCATCGCCACCACGGCGCTGTGCTTCCAGGTCGGCGTCCTCTATCCGTGGCACGAGAAGCTGGATGCCGAATTCAAGGAGCTGAAGAAGGAGCACATGAGGCTGCTGAAGGAGAACGAGAAGACTCAGCTGAGCGAGCTGAAGGGCATCAGAGAACAGCTGAGCAAGATCGCGGGCTCCCCGGCCATGAACTGAACGGGGTTGCACATCATCCGCCATATCCGGCGACGGGGAATGCGAACTGAAGAACCTTTTTTTTGTTGTTTGTTTGTTTTTGTTTTTGTTCTTCTTTTCTTTTCGACGACTTGACGCGGGAGATACCATTTCGACCTGGGCTTCAGGTTTTGGTCTTTTTTAGAGCATAGATACCGAGTAGATTTCTAGATATATACCTGATATAGACTGGCAGGTTAGCTTGTGAATGCATAGATGATCGTTAGTCTTTACGAGGATTCCAGAACTCCCCGTAGCGCTGGAGGTCTCTTCTTCCCATAAGACGAGACGACGACACTAGAAGTGTTGGCATAACCAGTCAGCCTCTTGAACGCAACCTTGTCAAGATGACGCGATGGTGCCATCCACTTTACCTTGCCTGGGCCCAATGAAGGCCCTGCTGCCCTGCTGCCCTGCTTTCGAGTTGTACGCTGCTCTCTCTTCTTTCAACTCCGTCCCTTGACAGTCAAGCAAATGCCCTTACCCGCCTTTCCACCAAAGAGAGATCGAGCTAGTCGGTCGCCCACACCCTCCGATGCAGAAGTCAGGTCAGGCACTACCACTCGGGTTGATATTTGTTGAGCAGAGCCCGAGATAGCAGTACTGGGCTCAGTACGCAGATGGAGATGGACCACCAGACGCGGTTAAACCCAACATCCCGCAGCTCAACAACCCTTGCCATCTATAACATCCTCCAGGGGCCCGGGAGCACGCCTTGGGTGGCAGACATCGAATGGCAGCACGCAGATTAGTTCTCTGCTCCTCGCTTGTCGTTGCATCGTCAATCATGGCCTTGATGCTCATTGATGTGACCAGCAACATCTCATTGGATCGGGATCGGACATGGTTGGAGTGGATTGTTGAAGCGTCTTGACATGGGCTGCAGGTTGCAGGGATCCCCAGTATACGAGGTGGAAGGATCGACGAAATGATGACGGCAGTTAAGTGAAGAAGTAGTACTGCATAGTTCTAGCAAGGCTAGGTGTATGGTATGCTATCACCATCATCGTCATCACTGTTGTCATGTGCTGGCTCCGACCAACCTTGGGTTGACCTCTTTGGAGACCAAGCCAGCCACTCCCGCTCTCTTCGATGCCTCACCTGGGTTGGGTGGGTGAGGAAGCGGCATGCCTTCAATGCTCCTCCGGGCCAAGTACCAATCTGTTATTTCAGGAATATCCACGTCTCCCGTTAAATAACAGCAGCATAGAAGGTAAAGGCTACGAGGTACGACGTGTGATACAGCCCCGGTGAGGTACATTCTATCGGAACAATGTCCCATTCGTCGATGATAAGATGCATTCCCTCATGCTCATGCCAGCCAAAAAAAGAAAAAAAAATGACGCTCATGCCACCGAGAAATGTATGTCATGCTCCGCCTTCATGGCAACCGGTTCATCTCGGGGTATCCGCTCCTGAGATCGGAAAGGGAAGGAAAAAAAAAAAAAGAGGTCCTACACGATGCCAGTGAACCTCCCCTAAGCCATGTACTTGCGCGTCTATTTCGACATCTATACCATCACGATACCGACTCCGCCCATCTTCTTATCATCCGGTAGATTCCTCTCGTTGATACCGCCCGGAATGGGCTTTGTCCTGTAATTGAACAGGTAGTAGTGCAGTTGGCCGTCGCCAGGGCCGAACTTGAGATGTTCAAGGAAGAGCGGGTTGTCAAGGAGTGTCAGGGCATTGAACACGTCGAATTTGGCCTAGACAAAGTCAGCATGCCCGTCGAGAACAAAAAACAAAATTGAACGCAGAAGATACACACCTGCTTCGCCAGGACCAAGGCATCTCCCACCAAGCTTCTCAACCTCTCGGTCAGGGCTTTCTGGGTCCCCGTAAAGGCAACCTCCGTGCCGTAGTAGTACAGATACGCCGCCCTGATGTTGCTGTGCTTCTCGTTATGGATCACGCTCGAGTCGATGGAGTAAAACGAGACCACATCCGTGATCTGGTGTGTCTCCGGGTCCTCGACGACGTAGGCCCACACCACCTGCTCCTGGCCTGAGTGCGTGTACTGCAGGAGCAGATGCTCCACCTCCTCGCGCGTGAAGCTCTGCGTGAGCATAAACCGCCCCTGGTACCGGTTCAACAGGTCCGTGACCGCGTCAACGTCCTTGTGCTCCATCTGCCGTAGGCCTGGCGTCGAGGTCTCGGCCGGTAGAGTGTTTCTGGCGACCTGTCGGGCCTTGGTCGACCCGGTCGGGAGCGCGGAAAATCCAACATCATACAGCTTCAGCCAGTCAATTGCACGGTGGTAGTAACGGCACGTGCTGACGGGAGTCGGCAGGATGATTCCGCCAGTGTAAATGGCCTGGAAGATCCCACTCAGATAGCAACGTCGCGTGATCTCCTTGATCAGCACCGGCGTGAGTCGTTTCGAGCGCAGCTTCTTGTGGATGCAGAGGAAGTTGATCTCCGTCACGTTGAGCGTCCGGCCACGCACATTGATCGTGGCGGGAACACCGCAGATCGATGCGACCAGCTTGCGAGACTTGGACGCGCGCACGCCAACGTGCCATTCTTTCTTCCACCCCGGAGACTTTAGGGCCCTATAATAAATACTGCAGTTAGTAGAAAGAAAAAGCAAAAAAAGGAACGTCATCTCCCGGAGGCCCAACTACGAACCAATTCAAAAACGAAGTCGAATAGTTAAATCGAAACATGGCGCTCGTGTCCTCCACATAGTGATCCCGCAGCAGGAGATAGAGCTCCTGCAGCTCCTCCTCCTTGTCTAGATCCAGCGTCACCCACTCGAACCCATCCAGCAGCGGATCAGGCTGCTTCGCAACCTTGTCCAGATCGATCTCCTTGATCGGCCCATCCTCCTCGTCGCCCTTGTCATCGAACCGCACCACCGGCTGGGTCTGCCAGAACTTGTACGACGCCATGTCCTTGGTGTTCTTCGCGTTCATCGAGAGGCCCGTGAGCAGCTCGCTGATGTCCATGCGGCGCAGGATCTCGGCGGCTTTCTCCTTGTCCATCCCCGCCAGCTCGTTGCGCAGCGCGGGGTTCAGCGAGAGCAGCGTCTCTGCCGCGTTGCTGGACATCTTCAGACCCGCCTTCTCGCCAGAATCTTCATCCCGGGCCTTACCCTTGCCCTTATCTTTGCTTGCGCTGGAGGATGTCGTCTCCTCCGCGGCAGATTCGGCCTGCACGTCAGTTGGCTTGGGGTCGTTGCTGGATGGGGCATCCGCAGCGCCCTCCTCTGGTTTCTCGCGATCTGACATGGTTTCGGTGACTAGTGGAGCAAGCTTCTGCTCTGGATAAAGAAGCGTAATAGCAAGCTGACAGTCAATTCCTCGCTGTACTGCCCCCTTCGTTGGGCGTTTGTTGGTCCACACACTTGTTCTCCCCCCCCGCGTGTTCCCTTGTGCTAACTACAAAAAGCCAAACTCGTTACTCCACGCGCCAACTTGCTCTTATGGAACCTTATAGCGGCGGCGAGGGCGTTTTTCCAGACCGAGTTGACGCTAACTGGTTTAGTCACCACTGCTTGCTGCTTTTCATGCCATACGACGACATGGCCCAAGTTACTCGGAGTGGCAGCACCACTACAGTCAACCCATTCTCATTCGAGGTATTTGTAGTACTCGGTGACAGAAAAGATGTTTTTATACTACTGATAGAAAGTATAGAGCTGCAGCGTGAGCAATCTATTCAAAGTCGGCTTGAGGACTAGGACAAATACTCGATGAAAAAGACAACCCAGGATCAACACCGGCGTCCATGAGAAGCATTGAGATGGTATCGTGACGAAAAGCGTCAGCCAGCGGCAGCATGATTCCGAGATCTGAGTCCGCGTCGTCGCAATGGATCCCCAGTTCAAGCAGAATCTGCACCATCAACGCATTGTCTCTCCTGATAAAGTGATCCAGGAGAAGCTTTTCCCCCAACTCATGCAGGACCGTACGGAATCTCCGTACCATACGAGATCGCATCTCGGTTTCTGTGACAGCCTGGTGCCGCATATCTCTCCAATGCGGGCTAGCGGGAAAATGCCACAGCTCATAGTCTCTTGGACAAAGGAAGAGCTCGTCCACGCTCAGCCACGGGTCATCGATCCCGAACGTGACGGCCGGATGGTCGGGCCCTAGGACGTCGCAAACGTGTCTGCGGAGGACCTCCCTAATCTCGTCACGGGTCTCCCTTTTCAGATGTTGAGGGTAGATCTCCGTAAACACTACTTCGGGATGGTATTTGAGAAAGAATTTGAGAAGCGGTATATTAGCCTGGTCTAAAGCATGGCAAACTTTGACCACAGGGCTCATCCCCAAAGTCGAGATTTGCATCTCCTTCAAGACCCGTGCAATCTCAACGGCGTCGGGGCTACCTATGGATTGAAGGAGCGCAAGGGCATCCGATTCGCTTTCGGGAATCGCCATCCTGGTGTCGTGAATCATGGTAATGTCGTTGATGTTTAAAACGGGCATCCAGGGCTCCGGATCATACACTGGCTCAATCATCATATAGGGACAGCGCCGTAATAGCAGCTCCATGGTACGACAATCTCGAACCATTGCCGCTCCCACGAACATACACCCTGCGAACGAAGGTGTGAACCTGACTCCGGCATCTAGCAACATCCGGATAATCGTGCGGTCGGGTTCGGAACACCTTGGGCAAATTTGGCGTGTCTTCTTGTCCAGGCAAGACATGGTCCAGTCAGAATGTTCCTCGAGAATGTTCTTGACCAGGTCTCGGCGCTTCAAGTCAACCGCAATGCGGAGTAGTTGAAGGTTGGGCTTGACGCCCCGTGAGAGCAGCAGGTCTACAACTGAATTCCAACCCTGATGACAGCCCTGCATCTCGCTCCAGATGTCCTCGTCTGGCGCTTGCGCCGGGACGCCACGACCTAGGAGTGCAAGGATGGCCGGAGCGTCACCACGTTTAACGGCCTCTGTAAAAAGTCTGCGAAAGTCTGGACTGAGGATCGCTTCATCGGAGAGTTTGCCGATCAGAAATGTGGTAAACTCTTGCTGGGGAGATCCCAGAACCATCAGGAGAATCCTTTTGATCGCCTTGTCCAGATTTTCTTGTTGATATACTTTGTATTTCGCACCTATCTCATCCATGTCCGTATCATCTCCGAATTGTGACCAGAACAACTCCCCGCCTGTTACGCTCTCAGTGAACTGCGCTCCAGCTGCCAGCAGAAGCTCCATGATCTCCACGCTTTTTGAGTTGGAAACCGCGTCGAGAATCGGTCTTTGATCAGGCCCCACCAGGGCGGTAGGGCTAACGCCAATGCCCAAAAGCAGCTTCACTGCCTCCAAGTTGCCGTTGTGCACGGCGACGAAGAGAGCATTTTGGCTCTGGCAGATATAGTCCCGCTCTGTGGTACCATATTCTACAAGCAGTTTCAAGATCGGCACGGAATGCGTCTTTGCACAAACCGCTGTGCAGAGGGCGCTTTGATTGTCGTCATTCCCTGCCGCAACGGCCGCACCAGCCTGCAGAAGTAGATGAATCACTTCCATGTTCCCACGGAGAATGGCCAAGCTGAGCGGTCTCACACAGTGAGTGGCTCCGATGGCATTGACATCGGCACCAAACTTGATCATCGTGCTGACAGCTGTGGCATCGCCAATCCAGACAGCTGCTTTGAGCGCAGTTCCCCAATAGCCACTCGGCGCATTCGGGTTTGGGTTGCCGATATGCTTAATGACGTGGAGCATTTCAACGTCGGCTCTCAAACAGGCCAGGTACTGAGAAACGATGTGTACTTTACTCCCTGCCCTAGTACCCAGTTGACCCGTCCAGGCTAGAGACAACACAAGGTCTCTATCTCCAAGCCAGACAGCTGCAACCATCAGCAAGTCCGCGTCTCCAAGTCTGGCACCAAAGAGCATGGCTTCTTCGGGTAGGTTCTGATCGTAGAGATGAAGATAAGTGTCCTGTATCCCCATGTAGGACATGACTGCATCGATAAAGGCTGTCACATAGTCTTCCACCACATTGGCCGCATTGGTCTCATGGTCCTCTGTCAGTAGTACAAGCCATCTCCTCGCGATCCGTCTAAGCCTGGAGATCAACGACTTCAATGGGCTGTCCACATTTGCGGCAAGTTTCTCTCGAATGAGTAACGTCAGGCCTTCGCGACTCATCTTCTCCACGCTGTCATAGTCGTAACATAGCTGAAGCTGATGAAAGGCAAGATTGACTGTGATGGCGTTGAACATTCCTGTCCTGGGCCCATTAGAAGGAGTTCCCAAGCTTCCACGTACTGTACATGTACGTACGGTTGACAAGTCTGAGGTTCATCACTTGATTTCGAGTTTCAGGCCCGCAGTGCATCCACCGGGGATGGATAAGGAGATCGAGGATGGTGGACAAGAGACTCAGAGGAAGGCAGCAGAGCGACATCTTTATCCGGTCACGAAGAATAAAGCCAGAACGCACGAAGAAAAAAAAAAGTACTAAGAAATACAAAAGAATCTGTCTAAACGCTTCGAGATCTTGATAAAGGCCCTCCTTACATGAACAGGACCATCTTGTGACAGGGCAGAGAAAACACGGAAGGGAGAGTCAGTCCAAATTGATACAATCTCCGATCTTCAATGGAGGAGCACTCTGGTAGGCGTGCCTTGGTCGATACAGCCTGTACGTGAATATCAAGTAAGGTGCGCTGATATCCAGCAAGCTCGCTCCTGACTTCCGCGCTTGGCCCGTTCAAAGACTGGGAAAACGGTTGTGATTTCCCGCAGCCATGCCCAGGCACCAACGACAGGAAGTCACTCGCGCAGAACTTTTAATCGCTGCATTCATTATCGAAACTATGGGGTAAGAGTTGCTGTTTCTGGAGTGCGAGTCCCTAACTCGCCCATTTGATCTTACTTCCTTTGTGAATGAAGGACGCAGTATTGGTGGGAAGTCTCTGGTGCACCAGTCAGCACTCGTAGCACTGCTTCCTATCAATGAAAATGACAATCCCACGAAGCATCACCCTGCGTGGCCTAGAATGCTATTTCCTAGCGGACAAAGCCTCGATTGATGCAGGACAACTTCACGGTTCCGAGTCCGATGCACTCTCCCACCATTGAGCAAGGGACGAGGCAAAGAAAAGCAGATATGATTAACGGCATAAGAGGCTCAAGAAGCTAGGCTAAACAAGACCCTCAAACCCCGTAGATGATTGATTGAAGATCTTTCCCAATGATTGAAATGATGTCGATGTGTGTGTGTGGTTGCTGCAGTCCATCAACTGGGTCCCCGGAATGGAGCAATGATACTCCGCATCATGCCCGCAAAGCACGTGTTATTAGATTGCAGATAAGATAAGATGTCAGCTGAGTCATCCGGCCGCGAACCGAATGCCCCAGTCTCCTGTTGAATGCGACCAGACAGATGTCAACGGCTAAAATTCTCGTATCAATCGTCAGAAGAGGGGCAAGTCTGCCCACCTGCTGCTACTCATGCAAATACCCTTATGGGCTGGATTGAAGCATATCACACCCTCAGGAGCCTTTAGCGCACGACCTGTCGCACAGATACTTCTTGCGCGCCACTCCTCCAAGATGAGCAGGACATATCAAGTACTGACATACGAAAGAGCTCTGCGATGGCAGTTGAAGACTGACTTTTTGTTTATCGTCTGTAGGACGCCATTGCGGCGCTGAACTCTCTGCAATCGAATTTTGCAATTGTCGACGCCATCCGTAAGTCGGGAAAGAGCCTGAACCTCCAGTCCATCCCAGAGATGATCGAATGGTGTCAGAAGCTTGGATATCAGGTGTGCGGCTGCCCTCCCCACCTTCTCGCGACGAGTCTTATTGATAGTCGTTGGTACCGCTCGGTTAAGTTTGCGGGAAAAAAAAATCTCATACTGAGAATTGTCTTATCAGCCCTCAGATTTTAACCGGTTGAACATCATTCATATTGCGGGGACGAAGGGCAAGGGGTCAACCTGCGCTTTCATATCCTCGATCCTCTCACAATACCTCCCGTCTGGCTCCCAGGCCTCCGATACCCAGCGAACACTGCGCAAGATTGGCCTATATACCTCCCCGCACCTCCGCTTCGTCCGTGAACGGATCCAAATAAACAACACACCCCTTTCCGAGGAGCAATTTGTGAAATACTTCTTCGAGACATGGGATCGACTAGAAGAGGCGGCAAAGGCTCGTGGCATGGACCCCAAAGGCCCTGGAGCCAAGCCTGTCTATTTCCGTTTTCTGACCTTGATGGCTTTACATACATACATGAGCGAAGGCGTGGATGCTGCGATTATCGAATGTGGGATTGGCGGCGAATACGACTCCACAAACATTCTGGACAAACCCATCGTGACGGGTATCACGAGCCTGGGAATCGACCATGTCGCCTTGCTGGGAGGCACGATTGAAGAGATCGCCTGGCACAAGGCGGGGATCATGAAGCCTGGGGCAATTGCATGCACCGCACCGCAGCAAGAGGGCGCGATGAAAGTGCTGCGAGATCGCGCAACGGAGAAAGGTGTCGAGCTACAGGTTGCCACGGGACATCCACAACTCAGACCCGACAGCCCGTCCGCTGTGCCGTTGGGCCTGGCCGGCGATGTACAGTACAAGAATGCCGAACTGGCGGTTTCCATCTCAGCGCATTTTCTCCGCAAGCTCGGATTCCCAGACATACCCGCTGATATCAACTCCGCTCCTCTGCCCGAGAAATTCAAACGCGGCGTGGAGACAGTCAGGCTAGGCGGGCGCTGCGAGAAGCGAATCGAGGGCAACATTGCGTGGCACATTGACGGAGGCCACACGCTCGACAGCATCGAGGCAACGGGCAAATGGTACGCGTCGCAAAAATACGCCTCGGAGCACCAGCCAAGAAGAAGCACGGCGCCAAAACCCCGCGTCCTGGTCTTCAACCAGCAGACTCGCGACAGCACGGGGCTCGCGCGCGCACTGCACGCGACGCTCGCCTCTTCGTCATCTACTGCCGGGTGCACCTTCACGCACGCCGTCTTCTGCACAAACGTGACGTTCAAGGAGGCCGGGTATAGACCCGATTTGGTGAGCATCAACACCAACGCGTCTGACGTGGAGAAGCTGAGCGTGCAGAACAACCTGGCGAAAGTGTGGCGCGAGGTCTCGCCGGAGACGGAGCAGGTCGTTGTCGCTGCATCGATCGAGGAGGCGGTGGAGTTCGTCCGGGGTCTTGCAAAGGCGGAGAGGGAGAAGAAAGAGAGAGAGCAGAATAATGCTGCTGCTGCTGATACCGCTGCGCGTGGCGAGAGTGACGGTGTGGACGGTGTTGATGTCTCGGTGCTCGTGACGGGAAGCTTGCACCTTGCTGGTGGACTGTTGGAGGTTCTGGAGACGATAGTCGCCGATCAATGATTTTCTTTTTTTTTCTTTTCTTCTTTGTATATCAACTATTTTGATATCCTCCTTCCTTAACGACGGACGGCGCGCCAGAGTGAAATAGACGGATGGATACAGGAACTGTCAACTGGTTTGGATTTAGCCATCTTCAATAAAATCTTGTTCTCCATGTATTTTCATAGAAACTCAACCAAGGACTGTTCGTGACCCAGCTAATTCTGTTCGTTTTGAAGCCAAGTGAGAAATCTGTATCAAACAAAGTGACTTATCTACAGGTATTGAAACAAGAAATTAGGTGATATGTAGTAAAAACAATTGACCAGTTCAGGAAAACAACAAGATCCTGGGCAGAAAAAGAAAATAGAAAAAAAAATGAAAATAGAAAAGTGGAAATAAATAAGAAAAATAAGAGAATAAAAAAAATAAAATAAAAAAATTGTATCATGTATACTTGTATAAGCCCGTTGTGAGGGGAGGGAAAAAGCCCAGTCTTGTCATCTCCCGTTCTATTCAATCCTCTTCTTGCCTTCCTCCATGTAACCAACCCGAGCCGTGCTCATGCCACGCTGGTGCCTGCCGGCTGGGATGAAACGGCCAATCAATGGATCGGCATGTGCGCGGTTGAGAGCATCAAGATAACCTTCTGTTGCTGCAGCAGGGGTGTTCAATTTGGGCCAATTCACCTGCCAGAAGAAGACCTCGTCAGTATTTGCACGACATTGGGCATGCGAAAGAACGAAGGAAAAACGTCTACTCACGTAAAGCATGCCGTGGGAATATATAAAGCGGAAACACCATGCAGCCACAACCAGCCAAAAGATCAAGAATAACCGCAACGGCCAGGACGATGAGTCTGGCAGGCGACGCGTAAACGTTGCCACGAGAATGAGAAATATGCTTGCGCCCAGAATGTAGGGTATGGCCTGGATGATGACGGGCCGTCTGTCGACGAGGAGCAGCAAGTTGCTCCCGGTGTACGAAGGAAGATAGGCACCGAGGAACAGATCGAATGCGTCCTGCCGCGGGCCATCCATGAAGTTATTCCGGATGTACCTCGTCAGCGAGTTGTTTCCGTCCAGCAACATCCCCACGCGGGTGCGCTTGCCAGTCCGCGTGAAATCCGTCTTCAGCGCCCCGGTGCCGGAATAGGCTTTGGAGACCACGTCCGCATTGTCGGCCCAGATGTTGCGGAACATGTCTTCAAATTCGGGGTCGTCGCTGGCTGACTCGCCCGGCTTCAGCACACCGGCATCCGTCAGCTGGCGGGTGGCGGCCCAGCGGCCGAGCATGCTCTGTACCACATTTGTCCTGTCCAGACAGTCCATGCAGTTTGTGCGTACGACACTCGACTGCAGGAGCCGAATCTCCAGCGGGCCCGACGGATCCCCGGGGGACTCGACGCCACGGAAGTACTGACCCTTCATCAGCCCGTCTGTCAAGCGGTGCAGGAGCAGTTCGGCCCGATCCCACCGGAGACCCTTGGTCTCATGGTGAAAATCAAAGTAGACATAGTGAATCCGATCCATCTCCTGTTGTCTAAAGACCGACTCGACCGTGTGCGTCTTTTCCATCGTCCGTGAGTCCGCCTCGGTGTGCTCGGTTGGGAGCGTGAGCAGCGTCCGTACCATCTGCTCATACGCTCGTTTGACCCGTTCTTCTCTGCCTTTTTGGTTGACTAGGTTGACCAAATAGTTTTCTCCATAGATGCGAATCTGCTCTGCAAAGTGCTTCTTCGCCGCTCCGATGGCGGCGTCGACGCTGCGCACCTGCAGTTTCGGGACGTACTGTAGATTATTGACCTCGGCCCAGTACACCGGAACACTCCCTCTTGTCTGCACAAAGGAGAAGACCTGCAGATCCACGCCACCGTGTCCACCCGACTTGCCGTTTGGCATCCCCACACCCCCCTGGAAGCCAGTAATGCCACGCGTCGTATCATTCAGGATGATGATCTGCTCCGTCTCGTTGTAGTTTGCGACGTTTCCGTTCTCGTCAACTCCGCGCGAGAAGTACCGTGTGCCGGCCCTATGTCGAGATCTCCGCGTGATCAGCGCGAACGTCAGGGGCGTGGACTTGACCCTGGTCTGCGTGATGCGCAGCATGCCAAACATCACCGGTAGGATGAACGGGTCGACATCAGACGGCTGTCCATATCGGATCCCCAGGCCACTTGTCCGAAAATCAATCAGGTCTGTCTGGATAAAGCGGTTCCAGAAAAAGCGGTCGTCTGCGCGTTTCCACATGGGTACCGATGGATCGCTCTGGGACTGACGCTGGAAACTGTTGGTGATATCAAGCGAGTATGAAAAGTACATCGGGCCAGATTTGAGCAGCTTCTTCAGCAGCGCGATGTAAGCATCCTCGTCTGGATCGTGCAGGACTCTCTCGCGCAGGGGGAGGAACTCGGTTGCGGCCACTTTGTAGACCATGTGGCCTCGTAGTCTCCCGATGGGTCGGGCTTTGGATATGACGATGATATACTTGTCTACACGGGTCAGTAAACTTCCTGGCAACACTCTTTTTTATTTCTCCTGTTTATATATATATATTTTTGTTCTTTGCAACGGGCATACA
Organism: Malbranchea cinnamomea; assembly: GCA_900128795.2. Classification (NCBI taxonomy): domain Eukaryota; kingdom Fungi; phylum Ascomycota; class Eurotiomycetes; order Onygenales; family Malbrancheaceae; genus Malbranchea; species Malbranchea cinnamomea. The sequence goes on from FQSS02000291.1 coordinate 45,976, forward strand.
GAGACCTCACCGAGCTTGAGCTTGATGATGCCCAGGATGCCAGCTATGCTGGACACCCGTTTGGCGTCATGGCTGGAGGCCTTGTCCAGTCGCAGGTCGCCCGTTGGCCGCTCGACAATCAGCGTGGGCGCAGACGCAGAGGACGCAGAGCAAAAGGCATATTGGGAGGGAGAGACGAGGAGGTTGATGTCGCGGTAGGGGAGGACGGGGAAGGACATGGTGGAACTGTCTGTCCCCTGGTTGGCACGGGGGCAAGGGAGAGCGGAAGCGGACAGTCAGAGCAAGGAGGGCATTCCACAGAGAGGATCCCAGCAACAAGGAATCGAACGGGTGACGGTGATGAGAAGTGGTCAAAAGAAAAAAGCAGGCTATAGAGAAAGAATGTGTCTCTCACGGTCGTTGTGGAAGAGACGGCGTCGTCTTGGCTGGGAAAGAGGGTGAAGAGTCCGTGACATGTGCTGTGCGTGGCTTGAGCGGAAAGAGGGCGTCGCTCTTCCGTCATCTCTCTCTTCTTTCAACCAGAGACCAGAGCAGACAGACCAGAAGCATCTCCATCTCCATCCACCCCCATCCCAGACACCGTCTGAGAGTCGGACAGCAAGAAACAAAAAGGGAACAGAGATATCTTGCTTAGCCAGCACTGTTGCTTTTTTTCTTTTGTCTGTCCAGCTTTGCCTTTGTCTTCCTCGTGATTCCTCGCTGCACAATCGCTGCCTCCACTCGACGACCAACCGAGACCATGGCATCCAGAGCTCCCGTCGGCGGCCGTCCCGGTGCCAGATTCGCACAGTTTAAGCTGGTTCTACTAGGTGAGTGGTGGAATGTAATCGTCTGGTGCTCTATGGACCGTCTGGTGCTGATGCTTTTTTTTTTCTTGTGCTCGTTGTCTAGGTGAATCTGCTGTTGGAAAGGTAGTTGCGCAGCCTTGCTGCCCAGTTCCTGGTTCCCTTACAGTGCTGACACCACTCTCGACAGAGCTCTCTGGTCCTGCGATTCGTCAAAGTGAGTGCACACCGTTGTTTTTGGCGCGTGTGCCGGGTCCTGCGAGACTGACGTGGTTTGCCCAGGATCAATTCGACGACTACCGGGAATCGACCATTGGCGCAGCCTTCCTCACCCAGACGATATCGCTCGATGAGAACACAACCGTCAAGTTCGAGATCTGGGATACTGCCGGCCAGGAGCGATACAAGTCTCTCGCCCCGATGTACTACCGAAATGCCAACTGCGCCGTGGTAGTCTACGATATCACACAAGCCGTAAGCGCCACATCCTGCACCCACCGTCCTCCCCTCCATCCCCATAACGCCAGAGCCATCACCCTGCTAACCACTGTCAACCCGCGTGCACACAGTCGTCTCTGGATAAGGCGAAAGCATGGGTCAAGGAACTCCAGCGACAGGCCAACGAGAACATCATCATCGCCCTTGCGGGCAACAAGCTCGATCTGGTGACGGACAGCCCGGACAAGCGTGCCATCCAGACGGCTGACGCGGAGGCCTACGCTCGCGAGGCCGGACTGCTGTTCTTCGAGACATCCGCCAAGACGTCGACAAACGTCCGTGAGCTCTTCACGGCCATTGCGAAGAAACTGCCCCTGGACCAGGCGGGATCGCGCAATCTCCGCACGGCAGCGCGACCGGGCGTGGACCTACGACCCGACCCAACCGCCACGCAAGCCAGCGGATGCAACTGCTGAACAGGATACACACAACCCACCGGTGACCACCAGGGCCCCTTTGCCGTTGCTCGTCTCGACTGTCGTTCTGCGCACCGCTTCCCTTTCCCCCTCCACCATCTGAGTACAATTTCCCGGGAAGGGATCATCGTCGCCAGCATGCGCCATTCCATCGTTTTGGGGGGAGTGGTCTGCGAGTGTAGTGCTGCATGACGGGGATGGACAGTGGAGTAGGCAGAATCAATAGCAATGAAGCCATGCTCCCATCGGATGTCACCGGCCAAATTCCTATACTGTTTCCCATTTCTACGAGTGTTTTCACCTTCTTTACGGATTTTAACTCTTCCCCCTTCCTGTTTTCATCTTCGCGCGTACGATCTGAACTTATTTTCCTCTCCCGTTATCCACCGCTGGCAGGTTCACAATCACACCCCGTATGCCGTGCTCGCATTAGACTGTTTTCCCGGTGGCGCCCGTGACCCAGGTCTCGGGTGAAGTCATGTCGCTTCCTCTCCCTCTCGCCCTCATGCGCTCTGCTTGTGTGTTTTGCTGGTGTTATCTTGGTTGCTGTCACGCACTTGCCTAATATTCCTCTGTTCTGCCATGGATGCCATTTTCTGTTCTGGAGTCTTTTTTACTGTGAGAGAATTAGGGTAGAATGAGGTAGTATACTACGATCAATGCTGGTAATGTCGTGATGTTACTATTGAATGACTCCAATTGTTCCCGCAGACTCGTAGCTGGACTGTTGTATCAGGTGCCTGTTGTGGGCAATTATTCTTTTTTTTTTTCCCTTTTTTTTTTCAACTTCCGGCAAAACGTTTGGCAGCGTCAGCCGCGTTGGCAGCAATGACGGAGTTGGAAGATAGGGGAGTTGGAGTTGGAGCTTGTTGCTTGCTTGCTTTATGTACTGATGGGGCTGGCAGGGCAAGGATGGCCTTGGAGAAAAACACCCTAAAATTTCCGGCTGGCCCATGGTTTGTCCCAACTCGCAACATCCACAACTCCATGCTTTGAACCAACCCATCCACGTCGACAATCGTCACCTGGAGTCGGCCACTGGCACATCATGCTGCGTACATCGGTCGTGCCGAGTCGCCGGCTACTCTGCTCGACCATCCGCCCACCGTCGGGCTCGCAATGGATCCATTCGTCTCGAGCCAGACGGGCGAGCGTGACCAAGGTGAGGAAGAAATCCCACTGAAAGAATCCCAGAGGAAGCTCGCGAGGTTGCCGTGGAACGGCTGGCTCTGGTTCGACGAATCACCAGGACTGACGTCCCTACGCGCGTTGTCTAGAGATGCTACAGTTCCAAGACGAGACGAGCGGTTTGCTCGACCACCGTCGTTCCCGACGCCTGTTTCACCACCAGCGCAAGGGCTCTCAACGCTGACCCCAATGTACGTTCCCCCGCGTCCCCGTCTGGCGCCTCTCCAATCCAGCCGGAAAGCGTCCCAAGGCCACCTCATTCACCAACAACCCAGACGTCCCCCGGTTCCGCCGTAAACCCACCAGAGCACCCGGCGACCACCAAGCCTTCTACGACGGCTCCCCCTCCGCCTCCACCACCACCACCACCGCCGCCGCCGCCGCCGAAGAAAACCGGACGATTCCGTCGATTCCTCGTCAGACTGTTCCTGGCCGCGGGCCTGGCGTATGCGGGTGGTGTTTGGCTGTCACTGAAGTCGGATACCTTCCATGACCTCTTCACGGATTACGTGCCGTTTGGCGAGGAAGCAGTGCTGTATGTCGAAGAATGGGATTTCCGCCGCCGGTTCCCCAATGCCGCCAGTCAGGTGCTCCGTCGCCCCGCAGAACAGCAGCGATCGGACGACGGCGAGAAGGTGGTGATCCCCAGCAAGAGCGGACTGTCCTGGAAGACTGCGGAGGAGGAGGAGCGAGAGGGCAGCGACGTCACGCAGCGGGGAAGGCATATGAGCGCGCTGGATGAAAACAAACGGGAGGAAGAGAAGCCCAGGGACAAGGGTCAGCCCGAGCACGTCGAGCAGCCCACGAAGCTAGAGGCCGCCGAGGCGGTTACTGCTGCCAAGGAGGCCGTCAACGCTGGCCCGGCACTGGAGGAGAGGAGAGAACCTCTGGTCCCTTCTGCCGAACTTGAGCCCATGACTGTCGCGGACACAGCCGATCCCGCCGTCAAGGAGCTGGTGCGGATCGTGAACGACCTGATCACCGTGGTCAACGCGGGCGACTCCAAGGAACTTGCCGGCCCGCTGGAAAAGGCCAAGGACCAATTCATCAAGCTTGCGAACGACATCATGGCCATGAGAGCCGAAGCTCAAGAGGAGGCCCAGGCCGAGATCGAAAAGGCCCACAAGCACTTTGACAACTTGGCCACCGAGCTGGTCCAGCGGATCGATCAGGTCCGTGCTGAAGATGCTGCGCAGTTCCGCGAGGAGTTTGAGGCCGAACGCGAGAAGCTGGCTCTCTCCTACCAAGAGAAGATCAAGACGGAACTCGAGAGGGCGAACCAAGTGGCTGAGCAACGCCTGCGGAACGAACTCATGGAGCAGGCCATCGAGATGAACCGCCAGTTCCTGGCCGATGTCCGGGAGCTGGTCGAGCGGGAGCGAGAGGGCCGGCTGAGCAAGCTTGAGGAACTGTCTGCCGAGGTCGCCGAGCTGGAGAAGCTGACCCTCGACTGGAACGACGTCATCGACACCAACCTCAAGACCCAGCAGCTCCAGGTCGCCATTGACGCCGTGCGTGCGGCGTTGGAGGACTCCGACGTGCCCCGGCCGTTCCTCAACGAGCTCGTTGCCGTCAAGGAACTCGCCGACTCGGACCCGGTGGTTGCCGCCGCCCTCGCCTCGATCAGCCCGGAAGCCTACCAGAACGGGATCCCGTCCCCGTCCCAGATCGTTGACCGCTTCCGTCGGGTGGCCAGTGAGGTCCGCAAGGCCAGCTTGCTCCCCGAGAACGCCGGCATCACGAGCCACATTGCCAGCTACATGCTGAGCAGGGCGACGTTCAAGAAGCAGGTTTCGACGGCGGGAGACGACGTGGAGAGCATCCTCACGCGGACCGAAAACTACCTGGAGGAAGGAAACTTTGACGAGGCAGCCCGTGAGATGAACTCGCTGCAGGGTTGGGCGAGATTACTGAGCAAGGACTGGCTGGCAGATCTGAGACGGGTGCTGGAAGTCAGACAGGCCCTTGAGGTGAGTTCCGTTTACTTTTGCCGTTCTCTCCGTGTTCTGATTCTATCTATACTTTGAAAGATATCGTATGTTGTATGCTAACGATGACTGCAGATCATGGAGACGGAGGCCCGTCTGCGGTGTCTCCAGGTCGAGTAGCCTCAACCAGCTTTCCTTCGAGGGCCCCCCTCCCCTTGTATTCTCTCTCTCGCTTGGGTTTACTCTTCTGTACAGATAGTCATGCTATTTTTTTTTTTTCTATAGACGAACTAAAATACAACCAGTCTATGAAAGAACGCCTTGCTTCATTGACTGCAATCGTACTGTACCCTACTACTGTAGTACGCTGAAGTACTGTGAAGTTGGTGATGTTTGGTATGTTTGCACCTGACACCCCAACCCGGACCCAACGTCCATCCACCGCTCCTCTGTTGGATGTACAACTTAATTAGTAGCATCGACCACTTTGCGAAAGCTCGTGCAATCCCACCTTAAGAGGTACAACGTCTACCTTACTTCTTCACTCTGGGCCTGGTGGCATGCTAGCCGTTATGAAAGCAGTGTTTGCACCGGGCAATCCTCGTGGTCATGTTGTGACATAGAGCTCCAACAGGAGCCTGAACGCCCCCGCTGGCATCTGCAGCTGCGAGGTCCAACCTTTTCCGCCCCCCAGGCATAAGAACTTGAATGGTCAACCCAAGCAATTGACTAAGCCTCAAGTTGACGACGACTCTTGAGAAGGCCAAAATGCCTTCGCCGATGCATTCCTCTCACCACCATAACGTGACCCCCGAGTCCAGCTCCGCGGCCCGGTCTGACCGTCACTTCGCGAGCACTATCAGCCGCCCAGACGTGCGCGAGCCCAGCTACAGCGGCGGCAGACCTAATGTCGAAGTACCGATCCATGCAGACACAAGCGACCGATTGAGGTTCAGGCGTCGCAGAGGCCATGCAAGCAGTTCGTTCCGCCTGGAATCCCCCCTGGACCTGAATGTTGTGGAGGTGAGGCGGCCGTATACCGCTACCTCGACACGGCCAGAAGAGCAAGACGGCCAGGGAAAAAGTTGGAGCCCGCAGGCTGGCAAGCACAGACGTGAAGACCGTGACCTGTTTGTGCAGAAGAGACGTAGGCATGGGACGGCCTCTGCCGGGAGGTTTGCTCCGGGGGGATTTCCTCTGGCTCAGAGTGTTGTGACGGGCGGGTTACCTAGTGCAGGGAGTGGGCGTGATGCTGCTGGTCTGTCACCTCTACCGGGTGACGGTGATGACGGCGCGGGTGGTCCTCATGCTGGCACGCGGTCGTCGAGTGCGGCCGCGCCTCGATTTCCCGGTAATGCCCGGGACGGTTTCGATGAAGATACGGTGCAGATTGTGAACTTGGCGTTGAGCCTCAGCGAATCTCGAAGACGTGCAACCGTTGGACGATCGCTCACAAATGCCGGCCTCCGAGACAGGCGATTATCTTCCGCTCACCGAACGAGTCCGGCCGCAAAGCAATCCGAGCCATCATGGCGAGATCTGGTGCAGAGCCCGCGTGAACCGAGTAGCGCACGGCAACGGAGGATAACGTCTTCTCCTCAAGTGTCCGACACGGCTCCGGATGATAGTATCTACGAGTTTTCGGACGCTACGCTTGCCAGGGCGGAGAAGGCACGGAAGCATTTTGAGTTGTTTGCAGAGTACCTTCGCCTTTTGCCTCATCTCCCTCCCTTGCGTGCTTCCCCCATTGCCCGAAAGTCGGCAGAACCGGAACAGGATCATGAGCCTGGCAGAGTTTATAATCCACTACAGTACATTCGAAATAGGAAAATCAGGTTCCGTGAAAAGTCGGCCATCAACACCGAGGTTTGCGGCTGGGAGGACGTTGACAGAGTTCATCGCTGGGTTGATGACATTGTCACTTCTCGCGAGACGACGGGGTATGAGCCTGATGAATATGTCCGGTTGCCTCCAATCAAGCCAGAGTCCCATGAGCAACGAAACTCCATAGGAGCACTTTCGCCTTTGTCACCCAGCTCAAGCCGCCCCGCCGATGACAGCAACAGGCCCAAACGGCCCCGGATCGATTGGATATTCACCCCGGCTGAACTCCTAGCGGACGCTGCATGGTTGGAAGAAGATTCTAACAAGTTGAAAATTGAAGACCGCGATGGCAACAAGATCTATCCGTCCGAGACTGAGTTTAGAGTGGTGTCATTGCCTGGTTCGCTGGCCCATCGCCCCGAGACGCCGCCAGAGGAAGAGCAAGAAGTTCAAAGAGACCATACAAGCCAGCAGCCGGAGCCCTTGCCGAGCTTCATATCTATTGCCTCGCAGAGCTCCCATGGTGTCCCACGCGGTCGTCGGAGACACCGCTTCTCTCATTCCGTTAGTCTATCGCCGTCGCCCAGCCACGTGCGAAAGTCGAGCAAGTCTCGATGGCACAGGGCCCTGGCCAGGTCTCGAAGCTCATCTACTTCTTCCTCGAGTTCATCAAGTTCAGACAGCGAGGACGGAGGCTGGAAACGGAGATTGACCAAATGGTATAACCAGGCAGATGAAGAGACTGAACAGACGCAATACCTGGCTGTTCCTGGAACACAAAGTCCTATGGACTACAAACGAAGGGATAAGCCACTTGCTCCTTGTGAAGGCTCTCTCGGTCCTCTGCAGGATTATCGCACTGCAGGATTGAAGATTCCATCGCACCGCCATACGCACTCGGTTGCTTCGTCGGCGAGCGACAACAACGGACCTGCCTCCCGCCAGTTGTCTGCAGCAGATAGCGGGTCAGACCCTAACCTTTCTGCCCAGGCACCCTGTTTCCCAAGCATCGCCATCAACTTGTCACCTCCACGAACCCGCTCGTCGTCACCAAGCAAGAACCCCCTTCAACATGGCCTCAAGCCAGCGAAAGGAGGTGAGCAGCAATCTTTGCAGGACCACGGTGCCCAAGAGCAAGGGGCCGTGCCGCTTGATTTCTCGCCAGCCCGACGGCCTCTGTCGCGTGAAGAGCGTTCCAGAGCCTACGATATTCGGCGTTTGGAGAGTCTGCCTACCAAACTACGCCGCGGTGCCAGTCACCAAGAGTCCAAGATCCGCGGGATGTTCAAAGGCGGCCGCATCGCTGAGCTTGTCGGAAATGAAGTGTCCAAGGTGGGCGATTTTATCAGGAAGAAGGACGGGCCGGCACATTCACGGTCGTCATCGCTATCAAGCGCACTCTCGGAGTACGCCGCTGGCGAGGATGGTGGAAAAGGCAAAGGCAGGTTGCATCTGATTAAAACGACCTCGGATACAGGTGGTCACGGTTCGAATGGGCCCTTTACCACTCCTTTGGATGGGCCTCCAGAGGCAGCCGACGCTCCAGGAGCAGATCGACCGTCGTCATTCGATCACCCTCATGCTGCTCAGCCGGCGAATAACGGCAGTGGAAGCGTTAATCAGTTCAAGGACACACTCAAACCCGGAGAACCGTCAGAAGCTCGAAAGGTTGTATTCCGGTCAACCAGCCGCGACCGTCAGCCTGAGATGGAATCTGGACCATCGTCTGCGCCGCCCGAGCAGCACTCCAGTCGTCCTCAGCTCACGGAAGCCACCAGACACTGGAGCATGTCTTCGCGCAGCATCACCAAACTGGCCGAAAGCAGCCGTGTAGACAAGCGTGAAATCGCCGCCGTTCGAGCACATCTCCTCTCTTCTGGCACCAAGGCGCTCCAGATATGCCGCACGGCCAGAACACCGGTCTGTGCCGCCGCGACACCCAACGACTTTAGTGGATCCCATCTCAGCACGGTCACCTCTCGAGAAGCGGTCATGGTCGCCCGGAGCCTGATGGCAACGTTCGACAGTCGAACGTCTGATCTTCGACGCTCCATGATTACTCTCTCCCATGACACAGTTCCCTCCTTAGTGTCCGACCTCGAGCGCCTTGAGACGCTCATTACATCCAATCTCACGCCCCGGATGCGCGCCATGGCCGCTGAAGCAGACCAACTCACGGGCGAACTGACGACAACCGGCACGCTGGCCGTGAAGCAGCTCAACGATGCGCTGGACAAGAGCATCCGCAAGCGCAACAGGCGCTTCCGTCGGCTGAGTCGCCTGGGATTTGTGCTGCTGGAGTGGTTCTTGGTTGGCGCCATGTGGTTCGCGTGGATGATTGTGATGACGTTCAAGGTTGTTCGGGGTGTCTGGAGGGGCGCTATCAGCGGGATTCGCTGGATTTTATGGGTCTAGATGGACCTCTGGCAGGTGCCCGACTCTCTTTCCCGCTGTGGCCAGTCCCTGGTTCAGCCCTTTTTTCTTTCTTTTTCTTGATGATTTGTCTGTCAAGACTTTGCTAGATATACCCCCTCATGCTGGTTGTATGACCCTTTGCCATCGAGGCTTTCCCTATTACTTGTTTGGCAGTGATATCCTCTGATCTGTCTACCCAGGCCATTTCATGACGTTCACAGATAACTTTTTTTCCTTCCTCTTGTTGCGCGAATACAGGTTTCCTGTTCCCCCCCATGGCTGGTCAAGATCAAGTTGCTATCGACGATCCCCTCCAAACTTGATTCCACATTGTCGCTCTACACGGCTCTTCTTTTTCTTCTCTCTACTTCTTACTTCTATCCCTCAAGAGAAGTTGCTCGATCCACATGTACGATGTTTATGACTGCTCAGGGAGCTGACCTCTTGTTTGTACGTCCCAGAGATCATGGCAAATACCATTTCAATTCTCTTTATCACTGGCAACCACCCATCCTCAACGTCCCACACCGGCAGGAATGTCCCTCTGGTGTGGAAACTACCGTGAATAAACAATTATCACGTGGCTGGAGAGATATATCATCATGTTGTGTTTCTCAGTCGCGAAGCCCAAGAGATGATTTTCTTTCACAACCTCACCTTTCTCTCGTTTCCTGACTAGGCCTGCCTCCCTTGCTTTCTGTGGCATATTTGCTTCCATTTTGTGACAGCGTTGTTCCACCGTGCCCCTGCTGCACCGGCTAGCAGGAGCCACCGTTCTCAGCAGCACCACTGCGCTCTTTCCTCTGAGATTGAGGCACTCCCTGTGGTGCGTCGACGACATCATCAGCTCTTTGCCGAAAGCTTCCATGAGCCGTCCGCTACCATGGATCGCACCATTGACAATAACCACAACCATGTCCATCAATCTGGCCGCGTGAGGCGGGCGATCAAGAGGACTTTCAGGTGGTTCAAGGGGGAGAAAGAGTGTTCCACACAAGGTTCTAGAGAGGATACCAAACTGCTAGGCGACAGCCAGAAGCCCGCCCTGTCCTTCGACCCAGATGGGCAGCCCTGTCACTCACTCGACGCCGACTTCGAAAGACTGAGTCTCACCACCGTCTCGACGGGCCATCACAACTACAACCATCGGCATCCGTCTTTTACTTCTTCGTACAACGACCAGGAGGGCGCTGACAACCCGCTTACCATCAGTCAGCTCTGGGAGTTCCAGCGCAGATCGCAGGAGTTCCAGATCGACTACGTCGTCGACGGAAACAACAGTTTCGTTCGCCGGCGTCGCACCAGCGCGGACGACAAGATGGACGAGCAGGAGATCCAGAAGCTTCGCAAAAAAGTGGAGATGATGCGCAACGAGGACATGTCGATGGAGGAGATTGGCAGGTGGCTCTGTGAGAACTACTACGGGAAAGACCTCAAGCTGGGCGCCATCATCACCACCATGGACATTCGCGGGGAGCCAAAGGAGTATATCGCCGCCGAGATCATGAGGCGTTTGAACTTTGACTACATCCCTGAAGTGCAACCCCGTGTCCACACTGCGTTCTCGACAGCATATGCCCGTGACGCCGTGCTCGGGGTTGGGGACATTCGCGGAGGAGCGTACCACAACAGGAAAGAGGAGTATCCACCAAAGGCTGGTTTGTTGGTGCCTCCACAGCGACACTACGTGCACAACTACGGTGCTCCGCACCAGCAAGCCACTGGCTTCGCTCAGCCTCTCGGCCCAGGGACCGCCGTTCGTTCGACCAATAGCTCTACTCTCGCCAGGCCGTCCGAGGCCCCGTTTTCTGCGAGCCCCAACATGCGACGGCGCGCCGCGGACGGTATCCCTAGTCCAGTCCAAGCAATGGCTCCCAAGTATGTGAGCGTGGCGTCGGCACCACTGCATCAGCCCGTTCCCATCCACCTGAAGCCCATTGTTCCACGCTGGACAGACGAGGTCATCGAAAAGACCGAGGCACTACTGGCTGAGGAGGAGGCTCGACATGCGCTCGAGCCCGATCCCGGGGAACTCCCTATCCTTCAGCCCGCTACTCTCCAGCGGGTCCGCAATGGCGCACCCCTGCCATCGAATGAGCCTGTCGATTGGAGTAAACAAAGACGGTACTTTGGGTAGATTTCAAACCTTGCTCCTTTCTCTATCATGGAACGGCGTCAATCGGGATCGGGATCGCATGGTTCAAAGGCACAAAGAAACGGAGGCGGCTTAGAGGGATTTGAAAAGGCTACTTGGTGGTTGCTCAAATAATTATACGCGCCTGGGTTTATTTTGCTTTCGGTTCCTTTTTTGTTTCTTCTCTTTGTCTCAGGGGCTACTCATTCTCCTGTCGGTGCATCTCTACGTGATATATCGGATCGGTCCAGTTTATCACACACCAAAACTGACATCGTGCCCTGAGAGCTTCAATGACTATCTGTTTAATACTTGCTTGTTCTTTTTTACATTCTTCTTCCCTTTCAAGCGATGTGTGCTCCTTGATAAATGTTTTCTAACCGCTCTTCAAATCCCATTACAATACCCAGATATCCCTCGTCTTCTAAAAAGTTGGGTCCACGCAGCGTGCTAGATGCTTGACTCCTTTTCGACTACTGTAATATCCGTGGTCTATTCCAACTCTTTACGCTGTGTCGGCGGAGAACTCTGCATGTGCTGCCTGGAATCCTGCGCCAGAACGTTTTTGCTTGCCTTGTCAGGCCCCGATTGACACCAAACCTCACTTTCATCACTCACCTCTAACCCCGACTCTTGTCACATTGCCACAACATCTCACCTTTGTCTGTTTCGTTGTCGCTCACTATACCTCTATCTCAAGGCTACCTATAGCGAGCCTTGCTTGCAGTTATAGCGACTGGCAGCTCTCTTGTATGACCCCTGAAAGATGCTCCGGTCTGAAAATTCACCTTTAGTCTGCGGAATGGCCGAGCTTGTCTCTGCGATGATGGAGCCCTTCTATCGACGTTCTCTGGTCAACGCTGTGGAAACCGTGATCACAATTTTTCTACTCGAGGTTTACCGTCGTGGTCTGCGAAATAGTACGTCCTAGCTTTGCAGTCCACCTTCCTCTGACGGCGGACGCCTACTATTCCTTGCTTTCAACCACGAATGGACATCCAGATGCAACTGGTGCGCCTCTTAAACCGATTCTCGAGGTATTTTTGACACTCCCATGCCGCAAGCACCTGAAAAGATACTCTGACTACTAACCATAACGCGTCAATAGATGGTTATGTTGCACTGACGCGTCGTACGAGTGCATCCCGGATGTTATGTACTGTTCAAATAATTTCAGCCATCCCTAACGAGAAGGCGCATTATATGTGAGATTGGAAGAAGGACACACTATTCCGCAGTCATTCCCGAAACCAAACACGTCGTGTGGCCCTCTCGAAGCTCTTTTCTCACCGAACCAAGTTGGGTGAGGCAACAGACCGTTTGGTTCAGTCTTTGAACAAGCTAGGTTGGATTTTTGAAGCAACGGAAACTATGTCCCCGAGACGTGGTTTTGATTTCTCTTTTGCGATGCAAGAAGGAAGGTCGCAGACGTGACGACGACAGAGGCCCGAAGGGCCAGCCGCGGGAATCTCTCTCTCCGCTCTGCTCAACGTCATTGACGGCATGGCCTCCGGCGAGGGCCGCGTCCTGATCATGACGACCAACCACGCCGAGCGTCTGGACCCTGCCCTTCTCTGCCCGGGTCGCGTAGACATGACCATCGCCTTTGACTACGCCACGACCCAGACGGTCAAAGAGATATTCCGTGCCACCTACACCGAGATGGTAGGTGACGCTCCTCGATCCTTGACCAGCGCCCTGAACGCACCCAGCAGCAAGCTTGGCCGCCGATCTCAGAAATCACCTCCTCCCACGCTCTCCCACGTGTCGTCTCCCGCATCCACCACCCTCCAGACCCGTCCGCATGGTCCGCCACAACTGCTCCCCCGAAGAGATCGCCAGTCTGGCATCTGAATCTGCTGCCATCGTTCCCCCGGGCAAGTTCAGTCCGGCTCAGATCCAGGGGTACCGCTCAAGTACAAGGATGCGCCGCGGGACGCCGTGGTGAACGCGGCCGAGTGGGTTGAGAAGAAGAGAACGGAAGATGAGTGGTGGCGGCAGCTACCGCAACCCGTTGAGCCCCTGGATGAAGAATATGGCGATACTAGGGTTACCGACAGTGACGATGGGAGAAAGTTATGTGGAAGAGGGCAGCAAGGATGAGAGACGACAAGTACGAGTGTGAGAGTTTACTAGAACTCCTACTACGACATAAAATCAGAGGCTTTTCAAGTTGGACAAAAATGTGGATACGACACGGATAGTATAAAACTAGAATAATAATAATAATAATAATCTTTACACCCTATATCAAGAGTTTTCCTGGTCCAGCAAGACAACATGTCACTCCATCTTCCTGGACTTGGCTAGTAGAACCCCTGGCGAGAGCATTTACAGGCATCATCGAGAAGAGTGCTAAAACTCAACGCCAAGAGCCTTAGTCATTATCAGACTGAGAGTCGCGTTTTCCTGCCATCTACCTGGCGTTCATCTTCAACATCTTCTCCTACACAGTAGTACTTCGTGGATAGGATAGTATACACTATGTCTTGGTTGGAAGGAGATGTGCCGGTCGACAGGCACACTGTGCTTTTATCAACACCTTAGTACTACTACACATTGAATTACAGGCACTCGAAAGTTGAGCGCATCCAGTCGCGTGTTCCAAGTCTCTTGAACATCCCCTGAGCCATCAACGTATTACTACTGCTAGTACTGGCACTCGGTTTCCTTTTCTTCTTCGTTCCCGTTGTCGGGATAAGATACCGGTTGGAGACTATGACGTCTGCTGTTTGAAGCTCTTGTTATTCACGCTTGACTTGACTGAACGTACTACTTGGCACTACACTGCGACTATACTCCCGCGAAGGTTCACGACACGTCCTTCCAGGTGAAGAGGGCGTTGTTCCCCTGGAGTTGGAGAACTTATAGTTTCATACATCGACACAGTCTTACATGGTTGAGAGTGGATTCATATCAAAATGGTTGGGGCTGGGGACAACGCGACGTCTTCTACGGCAGTGACGAGTGCTTCCACTGGAGGGAAGAGAAAGAAGCATCACGACTTCAGCAACCGGGGTAGGTCCAATCTCAGCGCCCTCACAGTGCGTAGCTTTGAAATAGGGTCATGCTCTACGTGTCTTTGTTTCGAGGACCAACTTCCCCGCTAACTCGCGGGCCCCCCCAGATCCGAAACCGCGCGGTACAAAGCGATTGAAGCTCGAAAATGAAACCGGGACGGCGACGCAAACGCAGAGACCCGGGGCGGAGGAAGGAGGAGAAGGAGTCCAGCACAAAGGAGACGTAAGACAGCTTCAGGAAAGGGTAGTGGAGTCGATCAATGCCCTTCCCCTCGACGAGTTTGTCACACGGTACGTCCCGCGCCGCATGCTAGACGCGTTGAAGGTCCGTATCGAAGCGCTTGGTTCAGGAGTACTGTCAAACGGCGCAACAGCCGGCAACAGCAGTAGCAGCGCCACGACGACACGCCCAGGTATCTCTTACTCCCCTGCCATCTACTCCTCGTCCACCATCCCCGCGCGCGACTTCGACGCATGTTTCGATCTTATTCGACAGACCAGCGCCGACGCGTACAGGGCCAGTAGCCTGGGCTGGTCGCCGCGTAAGAAGCGGGCCGAGATGCGGCTGGATGATATGCGGTATCTGCTTCTGGTACGGGAGGACTCGGAGCCCGAAGCCGACTCGCGCCTTGAGGTCGAGGCTGGGGTTGCGGGGGGAAATGGAGGGAGGGATCGTACAGTATCTGGGCGAGGTGACGACGGTGTCGGGAAGGAGAATGAAAAGTGGCAAGGGACAGAGCGTTGTGACGCGTCCCTTCCCCTCCTCGGGGGCTTCCTCTCCTTCATGACGACCTACGAAGACGACCTCCCTGTCCTCTACTGCTACGAACTGCACCTGCACCCGTCGCTCCAGAGCCGCGGGATCGGCAGCCGTCTGATGCGCGTGTTCGAGAGCATCGCGCGGAAGATTGGGGGCCTGGAAAAGACCATGCTTACGGTGTTCAGGTCGAATGAGGCCGGGCGCAGATTCTACGAGCGACTGGGCTACTCTGTGGACGAATTCTCGCCGCCGCCGAGGAGGTTGAGGGGTGGCGTGGTGCGCGAGTGCGATTACCTGATCCTGTCCAAAGCGGTTGCAGGTGACGACGAAGACGACATGGGAAGCAAACATATACGCTGATATTGGATCAAGTATAAAACTGCGCAAGTCGATTCTATATATTTTTATTTGTTTTATTCATTATATCCGTTTCACGTCTTTGCCTCTCATTTCGGGCCGCTCTGTTTCCCACTCGTCCCGCAGCACCGCGAAGAGCGAGTCTGCGATCAGAATCGCGAGACCCAGGCTCCAGACGAGAGTGATTGCATAGAAGAAATTGGCGTTGCCCGACCCCGCATAGATCCAGAGATGGTAGAAGATGGGGCCCAGGAGACTGGCGTAGAGCAGGACCGAGACGGCGAAGAAGGTGTACCGCATCACTAGTTTACCACGTCAGTGTCAATTTTTTTTTCTTTTACAGGACAAAAGACGGCGCCCGAGATGCAACTTACGAGGGAATACATGGCGGTATAGCGGGAGGAAGGCGAGGAAGATGGACACATCAGAGATGCTAGGATAGGGTTTGAAGAGGGCGAACAGCCCAAGCAATGTCGTGATGGCGAACAAGGGTTGACGCCGCAGTCGTATGGTCACCCCCCCGACGTATCCCGCGAGATGGAGCCAGAAGACCCCGAGGAAGAATTCACGGAATGGATCAAATATCTCGATCAAGAAATACCACCACAGCCCGGTGTTCGGGGTGAGGTCAGGCACAAGTAGCTGCACACCGTAGGTCGCCGGGATGAAGTCCCACGATTGTCCCGTAATGAAATACGACACGACGAGAAGCGCGGCAATGCTGGCCACGAGCACTAGCGCGTGTTTCAGCAGAAAAGGTAGGATGCCGGTGCTGCTGGTCTTTGTGCGTGTGACGCGTCGGTCGAAGCAGAGCAGGACGACGGGAGGAAGCAGGAGGATGGGGTAAAGCGAGAGATAGGAGGCAAAGCCCAATGCCAGCATGGAATTCGCGCTGCTCCCTGCAATTGCGTGCAGGACGGCGTGCATGATCGCGGCATTGGTGAAAGCGTTCGTCGATCGGCCCAGACACGACGCAATGGTGAAGGGGTTGAAGAGATATCTATGTGGGCCGTCAGTATCTCCATCGCCCATGCTTCTAAGGAGGGAGGGGAAAAAAAAATTAAAAGAACGACGAATCTCCTTACCCAGCTGCAATGGCGACGCCATCCCATCTGATATGCTTTCGCGGGGAGGTATACAGTCTTGTGGAAACGGCTTCTCCCGAGTCGGAAATGTTGAGGAGGGCATTGGCATTGAGCACGTCGAGGAGGGTGAAGACGAGACCGCTAATCAGCGGATGGCTCGACTGAGGAAGTAAGGAGAAAATCGGGAGAAGAATCGGGGCCTGGACATCGGATCTCTGTCAGAAATGGCTTGGGGGATTTTTTAAGAGCCGGGACGTCAACTGGGTGTTACCTGGTGGAAGACACCCCCATCGTAAGGTGAAACATGTCGCGTGTACAGGAATAGTCCTTCTTGCACTATATAGCAGACATCAGCATCCGAATTGCGCCCAAGAATGCCTTGTCTCATGAGGCGCGACTCACATCTCTTGAAGCTGCTCAGCGGCGTCGACACCTCGACACGGCCAGTCAGGAGATCGGGAAGGCCGGGGAAGAGCACGATGAGCAGCACGCGGAGTGCCACGGCGGCCCCAAAGACCCCGACTTTTCTTTTGTCAACCGGCATTGCCGTTATCTCATCGTGTAGCAGGCAGCGGCCGGTGACGAGTGTGTGAACTGGACACCTCTTCATTGCCGGATAAAGTAAGTCAAACATCGCGTTTGGAGTTTGGAACATCTGCGCACGGACCACCCGAGGATTTTCAACCTTTTTTCCCTTTGGAGAGAGAGAAAACACTTGCGGAACGACAACCATCCTCTCTCTCTCTCTCTCTCTCGCACCAGGTCAAAACTAACTGCGAGGTTGGAGAAGACGCCAAGATGGGGAAAATCAAGAAGAAAGGTATGGCAATGCGGCGAACTGGCTTCCATCGAATCTGAGTGCAAGTCTGACGCTTCTCTAGGAACCTCTGGCCAGGCCAAAAACTTCATCACCCGAACGCAGGCAGTGCGCAAGCTGCAGATTTCTCTGCCTGACTTCCGTCGCCTATGTATCTTCAAAGGTGAGTTGTTTTTCATTTTTTTGAATGTGTTTTGCGCAGTTATTTATCGGTTGCGTCTGTCTGCAGGAATCTACCCCCGTGAGCCTCGAAATAAGAAAAAGGCCTCCAAGACCTCAACGCCGAGCACCACCTTTTATTACACCAAGGACATCCAGTACCTCCTTCATGAGCCGCTGCTCAAGAAGTTCCGCGAACAAAAAGCCCTCCAGAAGAAGATTGCCCGCGCCCTGGGCCGTGGAGAAGTCGGCGACGCTGCCCGACTGGAGAAGAACAACGCCCCGAAAATTACTCTCGATCACCTCGTCAAAGAACGGTACCCGACGTTTATTGATGCGCTCCGCGATCTCGACGACTGTCTCTCCTTGCTGTTTCTCTTCGCCAACCTGCCTTCCACGACCGCTGTTCCCCCCAAGACCATCGCTCTGTGCCAGCGCCTCTGCCATGAATTCCAGCACTACCTGATCGCAACGCACTCTTTGCGCAAGTCGTTCCTGTCCATCAAGGGCATATACTACCAGGCGACGATCCAGGGTCAGGATATCATGTGGCTGGTCCCCTATCGATTCGTGCAGAGAATCACCGGTGACATCGACTTCAGGATCATGGGCACTTTTGTCGAGTTCTACACCACCTTGCTTGGCTTCGTTAATTTCCGCCTCTACACTTCAATTGGTCTGGTCTATCCTCCCAAGTTCGATACCAGGAGCGACGAAAACGGCGCCGAGCTGGCCGCGTTCACTCTAGAAGGAAAGAAGGTTGGAGATGATCCCAAGGCCATCGAGGCGGCGCCAGTGACCAACGGCAACAAAGCGACCAGCAACGGCGACATCCAGACAAAGGTCAACGCAATTCTCGAGTCTGCAGACATAGACAACGAGGAGCAAAAGGAGGAGCAGGAGCAGCAAGAGGAGGAGAACAGCGATGCCATCGATACCTTCGAACCTGCGGCCCCGCAAGCCGACACCCTTCTTCAACCGCAGATGAGCGGCAACGAGGCCGCGTCGCTGTTTGCACCGTTCACATTTTTCCTGTCGAGAGAGACTCCTAGAGGACCGCTGGAGTTCATCCTGCGTGCCTTTGGCTGCAAACGCATCGGCTGGGATGCCGTTCTGGGAGACGGTGCGTTCACGCATGATGAAACTGACCCCAGAATCACGCACCAAGTCGTCGACCGACCACCACTTCCCGAGTCGTCACTCCCTCCTTTGCCGAAGAACCCGCAGGAAGGCTCCGAGTCGACACCGCGGGTCCGGCCGGGCCACCGGGTACCGGGCAGAATATATGTCCAGCCGCAGTGGGTGTGGGATTGTATCAACGAAGGCAAACTCTTGCGACCTGACCTGTACGCACCTGGAGCTACACTACCGCCGCATCTCAGCCCGTGGGTGAAACCGAAGAAGGGCGAATACGATCCTCGCCTGAGCTTAGCGGAGCAGGAAGAGGAAGGCGAGGCTGAGAGGGCCGCAGAGGAGAGTGAGGAGGAAAGCGAGGAAGATGAAGATGTTGAGATGGAAGATACCGCTCCGACCGCCAAGAAGAGATCTCACCGGGAGTCAAGCTCTGAAGAAGAAGAAGAGGAAGAGGAAGACGAGGAAGAGTCTGAAGATGAATCTCTGGACGGCGGCATGGATGTCGCAGGTTCTGAAGACGAGGACGAGGATGAAGAAGAAGAAGAGGACGAGAGTGAAGACAGTAAGCCAGAGTTTGAAGGCTTCGACGACGCAGACGCCATCGAGTCCGAATCTGAAGATGAGGAGGAAGCTGCTCGCACTCAGCACCAGAGGGAGCTCGAGGCCGAGGCGGCTGGTCTGGCGTACACCGGATCTGCGGACGACGGCTCGTCGAAGGGCGGCAAGAGCGGCAAGAAGCAGAAGCCATTGGCGAAGAAGCACGCGGCGCAAAAGAAGAAGGAGGAAGAGGAGCTCGAGCGGCGGAAGATGATGATGAGCCGGAAGAAACGCAAGCTGCTGGAGAAGATGATCTACTCGAACAAGAAGCGGGACGAGGAGGCAGAGAAGCTGAGGAGGAAGAGAAGAAAGATCGAAGCGGCGCTGAAGAAGTAGAGAAAGGGAGACTCTATAAAAAAAAGTTCACTGCTCATTAGTTTTCTTATCCGGATCTGTAAGTACTTTTGAGGTTTTTTCCGGCGCAGATACCTGAAGTCGCGGGTTGGCCGACTCAGCCTGGAGTGAACGGCGTATGATTGGAACAAATATTTTAAATTATTCTGAAATGACATAGACTGTCTCGATTTTGGAATGTCTGTTCTACTTGGTGCGAGTAACACGAGAAGGATATATATATACCAAGGCAATTGGTGTGTCTGGTGTGTTTGCATACCATGTTCACCAATACATATTTACATCTACTTTCTCCAAACCAACCTTGTGGACATTTATATGTTGACTTGAAAGGGTGGCTCAACACGGCGCTGTACTGTATATCTACGAGCATGGCAAGATGGATGAGATGAAACTCGACTACTTTGTCCAGTTATTATGTTGCCGTGGCCATCACTCTTGGGAGAACGATGCACTTTTTGGCACAGCATGTAACTGAACACGCTCACGCCTCGGACGTGAGCCCGGGCGTCTCGCCGATTCGCAGAACATACTTGACAGCACTGGCCTTGCCCTCCTTCAGGTTTTTCAGGGCGGTCTCCACGCCGTTCAGACCACCGGGAACCACCTCAAACGGGTGCGGTTTAAACCATCCGTCCAGCAGGCCCTTTGCGATATGCCTAAAGTAGACGTGACCCAGATCCTTTGCATCGTTGTGCACACAGCCGACAGAGATCCTGACGACCTCGATCTCCTCCGGAACACCGGGATAGTCCTTGCCAGGGAGGACGGTGATGATCTTCCCGCCGGGCGAAAGGACCTTGCCCAGGTTGATATAGCTTGAACCCTCACTGACCGCGTCGTACGCGTGCAGAAGCTTCGTGTCGGGTGGCAGGCCCGCCGCCTGCAGCGCCGCCTTGATCCCGGCGATCACGGCCTCGTCGCCTTTGCGGTAGTCGACGATGGAGTCGCCCTTTGCGCGATCGATGAGCGTTTCGACAAAGGGGATACCGCGCCCTGCCACCGCGATGATGGGATGGATGTTACTCCGTTGCGCGAACTGGATGGCGTACGCGCCAATGGCGGACGCCCCGCCGTAGATCACCAGAGGGATCTTCTGGCCGCCAGCGGCGGGCCGCCAGGGCTCGGGGAGGGCGAGGTGGCGGTACAAAGCCACGACCGAAGTCATTGCCGCAAGGGGGATGGTTGCCGCCGCTGATCGGTGCTGCTTGTTAGCTGGGCAACGTTCTCTCCTCGAGCCAGGGCGGAAAGAGTCGTTCAGGGATGATTTTTTTTTTTCTCTTTTTTCTTCTTAAAACTTACCCTCAAAGGAAGTGGACTTTGGAAGGTGGAACGTCGTATGCTGCCAGCTCACGGCGTATTCCGCATAGCTCCCTCCTGGCTTGGTCATCTCATGGAACGCTGCGACGCGGTCTCCCGGCTTGAACTCGGTGACGTTCTCCCCCACTGCAGCGACGATGCCAGCAACGTCGTCGCCTTGGTTGCCGGGCATGTCGAGCATGTCCGGGAGTTTCCTTTTGACGAGCAGGGCATTAGTACGGTCAACACCATACTACATAGCAGTGCTCATGACATACCAGTCCTTGGGATTTGTCCCGCTCACGACGACCTTGATCACAACCTCATCTGGTCGGGGGGTTGGAATCGGGCTCTCCACGATGCGGACCGACGGGCCCTTGGAGACGATAGCTTCCTTCATTGTGAATATGAAGCCACGGTGTTATCGTACCGAGTAGCAGTATAAATCGCCAGTCCCTTAGAGTACTGCCCTATCGTAGTAAGTAGTACTAGTAGTATGTCGTATGTTGTAGTAGTAGTAGTAGTAGATGTCTGTACTGCTCTGTCCGGTGGCACGCACAGCAGTAAGGAAGCGGAGAGGCTTCAATAAAAAAAAGAGCGGCGTTTCCGAGCAAGCCGACTTCATCCTGATGATGACATCGTCGCAGCCAGTGGGTTTGCCCCGCTGAGCTTCTTGTCGTCCTTTTTTCTCTTTCTTTCTGGACTGGAACTCTGGGAATCTGCCTAGGTAAATCCGTTCAAGGTTGCTTAGTACAAGTATCCACACTAAAACGTCGAGTCGGTCACGTGGTTTGTATATAAACGACCCAAAATTGCGGCCATCAAAAAATAACAGCTTGTGTGGACTCGCGTTGATTTGGAGCAGAGAAGGAGTAACTGCTTCAAGGCGTCAACATGTAAGACATTTCCTGCTTCAACGAACTGACATATCAGCTCTGCTCTGGATCAGCAAAAATAAAAAAATGAATCTCCAGTCGCAAGGCCGTCTGATACCACCACCATCACCACCACCACCACCACTATTATTACTACTACTACTACTACTACGACTAGTTCCCAGATCCCTGGACTCATGTCATCTTCAGCTTTTCCCTCATCGCCCCCCCGCGCATCCTCGTCCAGCAGGTTGAGGCCGCGTCGGTCGAGGGAACGCTCTTCTTCGCAGGCTGCCTTGGGGCTAGAATCATCGCAGAATGAACATAGTGTTGTGATTGATGACGATGATGGCGGAGTCTACGACAACGATGGCCAGGATCTGTTCAAGGACCTGGAGCTCCCGCCTTTAGATGATCCGGATGATCTGAGCTACGAGGATAGTGATGCTGGGGGCAACGGTGACGGTGCAGATGAGCAAAGGTCCAAAGGTAAAGCAAAGGAAAAGCGAACGGAGAGAGTCACGGAAAGCCGTGAGAGGCGAACCACGCCTTCTTTCGTCGAGCAGGAAGACCCGCTGAGTGAGGATTATGGTTCTGTTACTACACAGGAAGAAGAAGATGATGACGACGACAATGATGATGATGATGATGATGATGAGCCAAATCAGGTCGAAGATCGACCAAACAGGTTCCACGGTCCATCAAAGACGTGGCAGACGTGGACCAAACAAGAGAGGCTCGAGTTCAATGCAATGGAGAAGATTCGCGCTAGAGATCTCAGTGCCCATCTGTTCAATGCGTTTGCGCTGAAGAAGCGGGCTCGCGCGATACGGTCACGGTTGCGCGCAGCTGAAGGAAACGCTCCCGATCCCGGGGCGGCAGCCACGGGACTGGAGCAGGAGCTCACAGGGTACCCCGGCGGAGAGGGAACGGATCCCGCATTTGCGCCTCCCAAGGGATGGACGGCGTGGCCCTTGCCGGCGGATATAGTTCCGCGGGTCGATGAGCACAGGTTCAGAGATGAAGAAGATGCTATGTGGACGATTAGGATGACGCCTGATGGGCGGCCGAGCGCAGAGCTGGAGGAGTGTCTGATGGCGGAGATGCTCAAGGCTGCCAAGGAGAGATTCTACGCGAGGGACTGGGTGGACGAAGGGGAAAACGACAGGGCTGGGCCAAGCCGGCACGGGAGTAGAGCACCCACGGTCGCCTCCGCCAAGGACGATGAGACGTCCGGCAAGGAGTGGTCGGACTTTGACGAGGGCGTCAGGGATCGGGACGAGGAGGGATCCTTTGCGGCGCCGACGCTCAGACCCGTGGTGATGGCGGATGATGAAAGGGCGAGAACCGTCTTACGCCCAGCGGCAAGACACATTCTGGCCAAGTTTGACGAGCTGTTGATGGGCCTACATCGTGCCAGACAGGCTTACGCGACGATGGGTGATAGACCCAAGATGGATCCTGACGGTACCGAGGCAGAGGACTCTGCGGGAGAGTCTGGACCCCGGAAGAGAAGAAAAACGAAGTCTACGACCACTGCGCCCGACGTGGACGTGCCCACCGAGCGCGAAGATGTAGGTAACCCGCACTCGCGACGAAGGAGGGGGAAAAGCAGGAGCAACTACCCCAGGCTTGAGCCGACAGTGTCGCAATTGCACAGACACGGGCTCCTCGGTCGACGGGACTGGAGCGACGTTCTGGGCGTCGCATCAATGACCGGCTGGGCTCCGGCAGCAGTGATGCGAGCCGCACGGCGCTGTGCTGACTTGTTCGGAGAGGACATGGTCTTCCGCACCATGGACGAGGGCACGCTGCATCTCGAGCGCGACGCGGACGATCGACCCGTCTGGAAGTACATCGAAGGAGACGGAAAAGACGACCTAGAGGCGGCCGATGTCCCCGCACAGAGCGTCGAGAGAGCGAAAACAAAGACCTCGTCCGTTCCGGAATATATCGGCCCACTGAAGCAGTACGCACGGTACTGCCCTGTCCAGGAGTGCCCGAGACACACCAGGGGGTTTTCCCGGACGTGGAACTTGAACAAGCATCTGAAGAACAGGCATCCCGACCTGTACCGAGAGCGGACGGTGATCAAGTCGGATACTGACACTGCCGGGCCGTAAGCGGGAGTGTTTATTATTCGGCGGGGGTATCTTGGAGCTGACCGTCTCTGGTGTTTGTAATTTTTGGCTTTTTACCAACGTTTAAATTTTTGGCATCATTTCCGGTATGCTTCGACTGGGCAGACATTTTCCAGCCCGACACACACAGTGCTATATATGTATATTCTCTTTTGCTTTGTTTTGGTAGATGCGACGTTCCAATGAGAGAAACCACCAGGTATGGCTCTTTTAGAATATTGCTGCCACCACACACTCTACCGCGGCACGTACGACATACGAGTATTTACTGCCAATCATTTTGGAGCTTGTTCTGTCCGGATGTGATGCTAGCATCACCGAGCAAAGCTTGACAAGCCGAGCCAGGCGGCGATGGTGCCATCTTGGAGGTTCCGTGGCGCCGACGCCGAGAGCGAGCTCCAGGCCGACGTCATCTGGCCCTTGATGCGAGACGAGGATGATCAGTGTTGAAAAAAAGAGACACGAGAACGGCGCTTCCACACCCTGATCGACTTCCCCAGCCCCGGCGTGGGTGTCTCTTTCTGTCTGGACTCGCACAGTCGACGCATCGAGACGCTTCAATTGACAGGTAGTCGTCTTTTTCTCTCGACCAGTCCGCACACAACAATCCCCGCACGGCAGTTGCTTCTCGGCACAGAGACGAAAGGAATCTGGCCGTTTTCGAGCTTCGTTTGCTTCACGCTCTCCTTCTATAAAGAATGGAAAAAGTCCTTCGTCCCGTGTTTGGCCAACTCGCGCGGCCAAGGGTCAGATATCCGTTCAGAATTCCTCCACCTACGTACATTCGACGACGTTACGCCATGCATACCGTCCCTCCGGTGCGTTGAAAACAAAAAAAACACCCCCGGTTTGTCTTCGCGATCGGGTGGCTGGTGATGCTGACTGTGGTCCCCTAGCTCAATGATAAGTCGCTCCTTGTCGAAAAATGCTACGTCAATGGGGAGTGGGTGACGGCCAAGTCTGGGGAGACGTTTGAAGTGCACGGTACGACTGTCGTTCTCTCGCAATCCAGTACACACCGCCAAATACTTTATCTTTGGTGTTGTCGATGACTTTGAAGGATACTGACTCCCCGTGGTCAAATTACTGGTGAAAAAATAGACCCGTCGACTGGCCTGCTGATTGGAACCTGCCCCGAATTCTCTACCGAAGATGCACAGAACGCCATCGATGCGGCGGTCGCTGCCTTTCCGTCATTCCGCAAGACTCTGGCGCGTGAGAGAGCGCGCATGCTGCGGAGATGGTATCAGTTGATGATGGATAATGCCGAGGACCTGGCTACGCTGATTACCTGGGAGAACGGCAAGCCGTTCGCCGACGCAAAGGGGGAAGTGAACTATGCGGCCAGCTTCCTCGAGTGGTTCAGCGAGGAGGCACCGCGGATCACGGGCGACACCATCGCCGCCTCCGTTCCCGGAAACCGCGTGCTGACGATCAAGGAGCCCGTGGGGGTCTGCGGGTTCATCACGCCGTGGAACTTCCCCGCGGCCATGATTACGAGGAAGATCGGCCCCGCCCTGGCAGCCGGATGCACGGTCGTTGCCAAGTCGCCCGGCGAGACGCCGTTCACGGCCAATGCGCTGGCCGAGCTGGCATCGCGCGCGGGGATCCCCAAGGGCGTGGTGAACTTTGTCACTGCGTCCAAGAACACGGCGGCCATCGGTGAACTGCTGACGACGCACCCGGCGATCCGCAAAGTGTCCTTTACGGGCTCGACCAACGTCGGCCGGCTGCTCATGAAGCAGTCGGCATCGACGCTGAAGAAACTCTCGTTTGAACTGGGCGGCAACGCGCCGTTTATCGTCTTCGACGACGTAGCCGACCTGGACGCCGCGGTCGCGGGGGCGATCACGTCCAAGTTCCGCAGCTCGGGCCAGACCTGCGTGTGCGCCAACCGCATATACGTGCAGCGCGGCGTCTACGAGGAGTTTGCGGAGAAATTTGCCGCCAAGGTGCGCGAGTTCAAGCTCGGACACGGCTTCAGCGAGGGCATCACGCATGGGCCCGTGATCCACGGCAACGCCATCAACAAGGTCGCGTCGCACGTCCGTGACGCCGTGGACAAGGGCGCGAAGATTGTGGTTGGAGGAGAGCGGGCGGCGGACCTGGGACCGAACTTCTTCCACCCCACCGTGCTGACGGGCATGACCAAGGACATGCTGATGGCGTCGGAAGAGACGTTTGGGCCGGTCGCGGGACTGTTCCCGTTCGACACCGAGAAGGAGGTCGTCGACCTGGCCAACCGGGCCGAGGTGGGACTGGCCGGCTACTTTTACAGCAGGGACATTGGTCGGATCTGGAGGGTGGCCGAGGCGCTGGAGGTCGGCATGGTTGGCGTCAACACTGGACTCATCAGTGACACTGCTTCTCCGTAAGTCGATTCCTCTCCCTCCGGCGGGTCGTCTCGACGGCCTTGTACATGTCTATATACATACTGATACTGACGATGACGTAGGTTCGGCGGTGTCAAGCAGAGTGGATTCGGCCGGGAGGGCAGCAAGTACGGGATCGACGAGTACCTCACTATCAAGACTGTGACGATCGGTGGATTGGGCGGAGAGCTGCAGCACTGAAAAGAACAGCCTCACTATCTGTGTGTAGTCTCAAGGTTTTCTCGAGGCTCTCTGTCTTGGCTTCTCAGTCTTGCTAGATGACAAAACCGATGAAGTCGGAATTTGGTGCCTTTTTTTTTTTGGAATATAAACTTCTCCAAGCGCTCGCGTTGTAAATGATATTTTGGTTTTAATTTTTTGTTTCTACGCAGTCGACCTCTTGTTACATCCGCAGCCTACTGGAACAGCAAGATCATCACTGGAATGGATCATGACGATTCCAAGGGTGTATGGTATTGATTCTTCTATGCAAACCTAACTGCGTGGATGGATGTGTCTGAGGTATCTGGCTCGTGCAAGCAACAATGCGTCCGTCTAATCGAGGCCCTGGAATATCAGAAGCAAAAGCAACTTGAACCGTTTTTAGGAAAACTGCACCAACGACGGGTATATCAAATGCGTCACAGATCGTGAGGAGAGATGATGATGATCATAATACAGGTAGGAAAGCGGAAAGATTGAGAGTTGAAAAGAATTTAAAAAAAAAGGACGAAAGAAAGAAGTTCATCATGTCTTTTCTTTTTTTTTTTTTTTTTT
>FQSS02000703.1:2728-26793 GCA_900128795.2 Malbranchea cinnamomea
AAAAAAACCACGAGCTCTTCTGCCCAACTTTTCTGTTTTTCCCATCAAACCAACAACAAAATCATCCAACACTCATTGCCCATGGTCAAGCTTCGTGAGAAAAAGACAACAGCAACAAGTCTCTGGGTCTAGCAACTCATCCATCCCGCTATTGGATAGAACGAGTACTTGCTAGGCTGCGTCCTGGACGCTGCTCAAGATGACTACCCCCGTAGTCATCAACATTCCAGTATTTTTCTATCCCATCGGAAACACCCCAGCGACTTGCCTGACCCAGGATGTCCCCTCTGGGAAGCCAGTCAACCTGCTTCTTCTAGCATGTGGGGATGCGAGGAACATCCTGTACACTACTTACGCTGATGAGTCTGTCAATCCATGCCAACTAGATTTTACTTGCTGTGATATTGAACCAGCCATCATCGGTGACTTCCCTTGATACTTTTGATGACTATGTCTCTTTATGTTGTGGCCAGGCTCGGGATCTAACATTCACTAACATTCACTAAAATTTTTTTTCCAGCTCGGAATATTCTTCTCTTAAGTTCAATCATTGACGACCAGGATGGAAACAACAAACACCTTATCTGGAACACGTACTATCAGCTCTACCTTGACGATGAGTCACGAGAGTTTTTGGAGTAAAAGGTAGCTCAGCTCTGTGAACTAGCAACCTCTCTGGAAGAATGGCATACCGGGCCTTATGGAAAGTTCTTGAGATTCTGCGACTCGGGTACCCTGGATCTGGTTCGCAAGGTCTGGCTGAGCTACGTGCCAGACGGACCTGAGCCTGCACACAGAGTGAAGCACCGTTCAATCGTCGAAGAGAGGTTTAAGAGAGCCCTCCAGGATCGAGACCGTGTGGTTTGCACAATAGATGCTAGCTCTGTCCGCGCAGCCTCTCCTCTGGGAGTTGAAGCTCGGGATGATCTTCCAGAGTTGCAAGGAAACTTCTGGGCAAAGGAGATTGCTAATTCGCAACTCAATCTGACCCTTGTACTGTCAGCAGCAGAGACAGCCCGCTTCACTATGGAACTAATGTCTTTGGGACCTTTCACTTGTTAACTGCATATGCAGAGCTTGTTGGTTCTTCTCCGTCGGTGGAGAAGAAGAGAAATGCCTATCAGCGGCTCTTGGGTACTGCCAAGTCCCAGTTTCATAGCTGGTGCACTGCGTTTCGAAGAACAGTGGACAATCTGACCATACGCTTTTGCACTGCCGAGGTTTTGGCATTTTGCCAAACACTGCAGCATCTCAATATCACCAATGAGCGTTCAGCTAATTGGCCCCGTACCCCCTATCGTGTTGATACCCTGACCTTGGACGGCCAAGATTATAGGGAGGGAGCACATGCACCACGAACCTTTGGGATTATCGACACTTCTAATCTAATCGACCATGTGGGGATCTTGAATCTGCTCACTGCTGCAACTCCTTTGCTGGACCACGATCTCTCCGCGACTCTCTACACAGAAATGCTGGTCAGACGCTCCAAGACATTTAAGGAGAGCCTGGAGAACCTGCTGAGCGGCAACTTTCCAAGCATGGCGGTCCTTCTTGGTCTCTTTCCTGTTGGTTACTGGACTAACGCATCTGCAGTGTTCGATGCCGGGGAACAACTTCTGAGTGACACTGGCGCTGACGGCCAAATGTTTCTGAGACAAGGATGGAAGCGTCAGAAACCCAACCATGGCATTTCTTGAGACTTCTTGCGCGGAAGCAAGGGAGAGCAATAGATCTAGTAGGGCGGCATCCAATAGCGAGGGAATACCCAAAGAAGAAAGTAACGAGGAAACAATCTATTCTATCTGTAATACACTAAAACCAAAATCACACACGCCACTTTTCTCTCACTGCACGGGTTCGAAATATCCTCAGGTTTTGTGTGTGTGAGGCAGGGCCTACTAGCGTAGGCCTTTTCCAATTAAGGTATAGTGTTCATGTTGTCCGCTTTGCCTCCAACAGCATTGAAGAGTTTCGATTCTCCTCTTCGAGTTTGGGAGCTCTCCTGATTTCCTGCTATCGTTCACTTTTTTACTGTGAAAACCCTGCTTATCTAATGTCTCACATGTCGCTGGACTCCTTCGACTGTAACATTTTGACGCCGCCACTCTACGGCCGCTGACAGTGAGGGTTCCTAGAAAATCCCTGCGGGTATTCACACTCATGTCTCCCAACGATATTCAGAATCCTCCCGCAATCGGCTTCGTCGAGTCTGGCTTTGGAATATGGCAGAACTTATTCGGTACGGTGAATATGTACTTTGGGAGCGCAGCTACGTCGAAATCTTGCGCAGAAGACGACTATGCCCTGACCATCACTCAGGGCGATGCTGGATGGATGGGTTCGTCAGACTCGCTTGTTTCATATTGGGTTCCAGCATGGATGCTGCTTCAGGAACCTACCACCGCCGTGGTTGAGTTGGCGCTTCAATCAACACCGTTCATGGCACATAAATATGTCCGGTGTCTAGGGCTCGGTTTGAAGATTTACAAGACGTCAATAGCGCGCAAAACTCACGTCTTCATCACAAAGAAACGTCCTAACGGAGGCGGCTTTTCCGTTTTGGGCGCAAGATTGGGGAAGTCTCCTCTTAGGCAGGAAACTCAAGACGAGGAAAACGGACTTAGGCTGACCATTGAGCCCAATATCAGAGACGGAATGATTACCGATTTTGCTGTGCAACCCCTCCTTCGTCCAGGAAGGCCAGGGCCGTCTTTTCAGACAAAGTTGAAATTTACCAGATATGAACAGACATCCCCATGCACAATCACACTCTACGGAAACCATGCGTCACAGCCTTATGATGTCGACTTTCCGATGCCCATAGTCGGGCGCAATGTAAAGTCCCTGCAAAAAGAAAAGCAAGGATGGAGTGAAGCGACGGTACCAATAGCCGACCGTCCAGAGACGGAGTATCCAAGGTTCATGTTTCCAATTCATCTGGACAAGGGAACCCCATAGTCTGGAATGTGCCAAGCGTCAAGATCGACCAACTGCCCATGCTTGGTCTGCAAAAGAAGTCGAGGTTGAAGTGGCTAAATTCGCACACGGCACTCATGTTCTCTGCGCGTGAACGGGAGCTGCGAGAGATCACACTTCCTCTGACCCGTTGTCCTCGCATGAACTTTAAAAAGTCCCTGTGCAGCATATACATGCAGTTCACTGGTGCAATGGGAGGAAACTAATGCAATGCATTTACACTCCAAAATATTGAAAAAGATCGCATCGAGCTTCTGACTCTGGTTTCGTCTGCGCGACTCAACCCAGCAAATCACACCGTCATCCTCGACGCGGCCGTCGTCCCTGTGACCGGTGACTTCGTCTGTACGGGCCCGAAGGAAATCCTGCAAGCCCAGACTAGTGACAATACGGTCGTGCACGTTAAAGTCGACGAGGAAGAAATCAAAACCTGGAAGCAAGCGCTCCCTGCTTACATCGAGCGGTGCCGCACTTGGGAGCACCGTCCTGGTTGTGAGTACGCAGCAGAATCCCGGGCGCCGCCCTTGTCATTGGAGCCGTGCAAGCCCTTCCTGTGCTCGTGCGGCAATGACATTTTTCCAGACGACTTCCTTGGCCGACTCAAAAATTGGAAGTTCCCCACGAAGCATGCTGTGCGCGCAGCAATCTCGCCTTGCTTCCCCGTGCCTCTGGTTGAAGATTTCTTCTCGGCTGCCGCACTCGCGGGTATTCAGGAAGGGCCAGGACCACGCCGTCCCACTGGCACCCTCGTCAAAAGCAGCTGGGGATGTTGGAAGTGCGGCAAAACCGTCCTTGAAGCAGCTGTGACGCAGGTGCGGGCTTGCCCAGATTGCCAGCAATCTAAGTATTGCTCGCGGTCCTGCCAGCGGTCTGACGCAAGGGCACACAAGACGGTTTGCAAGAAATGAGAGTTGATTACTTCTTCTCTCTCCCGTCCCCAATACGTCACAGCGATGTGGTAATGCCAAAAGCTACTGCGGTGCGATGCATTGGAGGACAATGGGGGGATCTTGCCCAGGCGTTGGAATCAGACGTGCATTGATAGGTAGATGTCGTTCTGGCAAGGTCGAGTGAGACGCTGGAATTTGCCAGTGTACAGACAGCGATGCCATCGATAGACGAAGTTGCAACTATCTTGTTCCAATCGTAACTTACATAGTACTACTTCTTCATGAAGGCCCAAAAGAGCCTGAATGCACAAACCCCTGAACTCGAGAGAGAAGCCCCTTTTCCGCTTAGTCATCCTCTTCGGCCTTTGCGCCGACGCAAAACCATTCAGTGTTCAAGCAACGCTTCAGGCAGGACACTCACGTCGTACCCGTGAAAGTCAGCCTCACTCATCACGAGGCACGTTTTCATGGCTAAGAGGGACGTTGTTTTCCTGAAGTGTTTTGCATCCTGATCGCCGCAAATCGTGAAACTCGGCTTTGTTACCGCGTTGACAACCCCCACGCTCGGTCGATGCCGATGCTACCAGTCACTTCCCGCGTGGAGGGCCGTATGGGGCTTCCGACCGGACATCGTAATCTCCAGTGGGATTGTGCGGGGAGGGCGAATTATTAATGTGTCAACGTTGTAAAGAGAGAGAGAGAGACCTCGAGGATGCTCCTAATTGTCGTTAAATCCGCGTTAATCTGTGACCTCCTCCATCCAGCACCGCGAACTTGATCATCACAGAGCGAAAAAAGGTCAAAACGATGGCGCCCCGTGTCCCCCCAGCAGGCGTCTGGTGCCCCGCAGTCACCTTCTTCGACCCCGCAACAGACACCCTCGACCTGCCTTCGCAGAAACAATACTACGCCTACCTCTCCAGCTCGGGGCTGACGGGCCTCGTCATCCTGGGAACAAACGCGGAGGCGTTCCTTCTCACGCGCGAAGAACGCGCACAGCTCATCGCCACCGCGCGCGATGCCGTCGGGCCCGATTATCCCATCATGGCGGGCGTCGGGGCTCATTCCACCCGCCAGGTTCTCGAGCACATCTCGGACGCAGCGGCCGCGGGCGCGAACTACGTGCTTGTCCTCCCGCCCGCGTACTTTGGCAAAGCCACGACGCCGTCTGTGATCAGGTCATTCTTCAACGACATCGCGCGCGAGTCTCCTTTACCCGTGGTGATCTACAACTTCCCCGGCGTGTGCAACGGCGTGGATCTCGACTCGGACACAATCACCGCCATCCAGCGCGCGAACCCGGAGAAGGTGGTCGGTGTCAAGCTGACCTGCGCCAGCGTGGGCAAGATCACCCGTCTCGCCGCGACGTTCTCGCCCGACGAGTTCTCCGTGTACGGCGGACAGTCGGACTTCCTCGTCGGAGGGCTGAGTGTCGGGTCGGCGGGTTGCATCGCTGCATTTGCAAACGTCTTTCCCAAGACGATCTCTCGGATCTACAGCCTGTACAAGGCGGGGAAAGTCGAGGAGGCGATGGAGCTGCATCGTAAGGCTGCCCTGGCCGAATCGCCGTGCAAGTCGGGAATTGCAACGACAAAGTATGCTGCGGCGATATTCTCAGCCAAGGCGGCGGGGATTGAGGGAGCAGAGGACAAGCTGAAGCCTAGACGGCCGTATGAGCCGCCCACCGAAGCTGCAAAGGAGAATGTCAAGAAGGTCATGGCCGAAGTTGCGGCAATTGAGAACTCGCTGTGAACTACACACCACTGGCTATGGATCTTGCCCAGTCTATCGTATACGTGGGAAATATACCCGAAAATAAAAAACGATATCTGCTGTCCATTATTGCAAAGAGCCGTTGGCGCTTTTACAACTATTACAATACATATACCATTGTCAACGAGAAAGCTTCCAAGTGAGAGATATTGCAGGAGAAAGTCTCCAATGGCCATCTTGACGTCGCGGTGTCATGCGTGACAACACTGATTTTCGCGCGCAATTGAACCAAATATAATGGCTTCTCCTTTTCCGTGGTGAAACGAAATCGAGTACATATGTAATCTCGTTGGTCCAGATGTCAGAGACACATGGCTATAGACAGCACTCCTAGTAGGCCGAGTAGAGATGTAGGCTGGTTTGAGAGATAGTGAAGGTTCTGAAACCATGATCTGTCTTCAAAGCAACAGAAGCACAGCTTTCGCCCTTGGAATCCAGTGATCCCTCTTTTCCTTACTTCGCTGCGTGACAGAGGGATTGGGCCGTACCACATCGCAAGTTCTTGCTTCCGTAGGATTGAAGTGTAGTTACCAACATAGAAGGCAGCTACGCAGTCTACACCGCGAATTGATTCCAGAGACTGCCTCCCGTGGAGTATATAGCCCACGGTACATATGTTCTCGGAGTATATATTCACAGAGCTCAACTTAGTCCTTCAGAGTCACAAAGATCCTCACACACCGCTGGTCAACGTAGTCATACTTGACCAGCTTTCCATCCACCTCCTCTTCCAGATCCTTCACATTCACCTCGGAGATATGTTCCGCCTTGAACGGCGCCGGCGGGTTCAGCCACGTATGGATAACCGCATCATGAAAAGCCTCGATGTGGATGCCCTTGAACCCTTCGCTCGCCGCCTTTCTCATCAGCCAATGCGCCAACTTCTTCATGATCTTGTGGTCCATGTAATCCTCACGCGTGGCCGTCGCGTTGCGTTGCAGAACCTCGCCCGCATTCTTGGGCCCCCAGTTCTGCAAGGGTCCACGGCGATCCGCCTCAGTTAACTTGCCATAGATCGTTGCGAACAGCGGCAGAGCCTCCAGCATCCCCTGCATCTGGCTGAAATCCAGCGGATTGACAAGATCAAACGACATCGCAACGCTTACGAGCGGGAAATCCATTTGCTCCAGCAACTGCTCGCGCGTCGCAGTCAGGTCGTCAAAGTTCCAGTACAGTTTCCCGCCCGTGGCCTTCGACTCCTCGCGCTTGAACTTGTACTCTTTGTCGAAGACGCCGAACGAGAACCCCGACGCGACCTGGTGCGCCATTAGGTAGCCGTTGCCGCCGTGGAAGGCTTTATACAAGCGTGCCGTAAGGCTGCGGTTCCCATTTTCGTCCACCGTATCCGGGTACGTAACCGGCCAGATGGGCGAAGAGTAGCCGTTGGAGTGCAACACGATAGCGTTGGCCCAGTCAATGTGCTCAGGGCCCAGGCGGCGGATTTCGAAGCGCGGGGGAAGATCCGACGGGATCGACATATTTCCGTAGAAAAACTTAGATTGCAAAATACAAACACCGTGGGTAAAATCTGTGATTTCGGATTATCTGCGGTGAACAAGCAACTGGCACTCTGCGGGGACAGATATCAAGAGGGACTGCAGGGTAGTTATCTGTCGTAGTAATATGGTGCAGAGCGTGTGCGAGTGCGCTTGGGGAAATCGGAATGCGGGATGAGGTCTCATTAGATAGGCCCACATACCCCGGTCGATGTCCCTGGTCAACTGAGATTCAGAGAGGCGCTCCAGGCAAATTCGTCCTCCTCCTGACCAGGAGGTAGTGAGTGTCGTCGAAGGATGCGCTAACTCGTCAAAGTAACCAAAAAAAAGCCACTCCAGAACGGAGGAACCTTGCAATTTACGATAGCATGTCCAGCCATGAGAAAGAAAAAAAAAATCTCAGCATCCGGAGAAACCGAATACGATGCCGCAAAGCAAGCGAACATCTGGAAATGAAACAAGCAGCAGTTATGCCGAGGAAGCAGACGCGAGCATACGACTGCGAGAAAATTGAGTGATGCGGCACACGCTCTCCAGCGAGTGAAGTACGAAGAGATTTTCCGCCAGCCCTGGCAGTATGAGGATGGGTGATATTGAGATTGCAGCCAGGGTGCATCCACCAGAGTGCCCCGTTCGCATCGCCGTTGCAGCCATTTCCGGGCTTGTTCGCCGTGCGTACATAAGGAGCAAGGAAAGGAAGATATCGTCAGGGCCTTGGCACAGAGATTGGGTTGGATTCGCACCCCGGCCTGGGCCCACCAGACAATCTGTTCGACTCCATCGCCATTGGAAAAATAGGCAGAAGCTGTTCTGAGCACAGAAAGTGGAGGCGAGAACCTCCTCACCTTCTGAAGAAACTTCAACAGACGAAGGCCACTAGAGATGCCCCAACAAGGTCTAACTTGGGCGCGATCGTTTCCATCGTGACGGACTAAGAAAGGCTGTGGAAGACTCAGCCATCCCGGCCCACCTGAGGAGACGCAGAAGGATGTCAGGTCTCCTCCTGATCCAGGAAAAGCGGCAGAGAAAAAAAAATCAAACATGGGCGGCACTTGGATGCATTGAACAAGTCTCTTGGTCTTCAAGGAAGATGATCCTTCAGAGGGGATGTGAAGGATTATATCTGCTGCTCTGGAAGTGAGAGGGGCGAGCATGGGTGCAAGGCAGTTGAATCAGCAGGGTATGCTCTCAAAAAACTTCTCGGAGTCACGGTGTGCATGTCAGCCCCCAGCCTGATACCGTCCTCCAGGTGTGTCCCGAGCCTTACTTTCTACGGGTGAATGAACCAGGTTGTGCGGACACTATCCAGATGTCAAAGGAACTTGCGCAACCAAGTTTATTCGCATACAGAGAGAGCTGGAAAGTGTGGCAAACACTTCCAGAGCTGAGTTCTGCCTCTGCAGATGACAGTCAAAGTTGTTACCGTAGACGTTGCTTCGAGAGCTCAGAGAGCAGCACGGCTTCAGGGGTGTGACTGCAACTCAAGCTCTTGACACAGATCCTTTGATCCATTCGAAGACCTGGGCAGTCGCGCAGCAATAGAGCGAGTCGAGCCGGCTTGGACCAACTCTTGTTGAGTACGGGACCGTAACGCATGGGGGAAAGACGTGCATCGACCGCTTGTTGTCGCGCCCTATTAAACGGAGATTTGAGCAAGGGAGAATTCAATGAGGCAAGTCGAAGGATATTGAATGTCCAAGAAGAAAAGAAATTCGACAATCTTTTAAATCAGGTGAACCCAGTCACCTCCGCAGCCTCGTGAACCGGTGGAGGCAGGACTCGTACGGCTGAACTTTCAGACGCTCAGGTGCGTCAATTGGTTCGAGTGAGAAGGAACACAGTATCCACTAGCTACTATATACTAGGACTACCTAACTGCCCATACTGGTAGCATGGCTGACATGAGCATTATACTCACAGCCAGATGATCTATCTTCTTCAAAATGCTACAGTGCCAGGATCCGCCTCATGTGCTTGTTGGTTCTTGCTGGGCCTACTTAGTACTCGAAAGGTTGATGGCAAAGTCGATAGATGTCTCATTTCAGTATGAACAGTACTTTGACTGCCGTTGGAGTTGATCCCAGCTGCCACACTGGACATTGCGAATCAGAGATGGTCAAGAAAGCTTTGGACTGAGTCCTCCACCAGTCAAAGGGCTTTGCCCCCCTGCCGGGGATTTCATCGAGAAGATCGCAGACATCCACTCTGCCACTGTTGACCTCATCCTGGTTGAAGAAACGATCACGGATTTCCTTTTTTCCTGGACTTCTTCGAGGGTGTGGTCGGAAGTGTCACGGTGGCTCCAACGATGCGCAACATGGTTGGCAACTTGGATACAGCAACGTCCCGATCCACAGCAAGCCACCTGCGTATCTCTACGAGGTTCAATCTGTTGGTATGATCCTGTGCTTCGTGCGCATCCTCATCCATTACATCTAGAGCCGCAATTTGCGGGCCATAAATATGGTGGGGAACACCAACAACGACGGCCTGGGATACAAGAGAGTGATGGGAAAGTTCCTCTTCAATTTCCGGGGCGGACATTTTCCAGGCATAGACACGGATTACTGAGAGTTCAAAGTCAGTTTACGCGAGTTTCGGAGCTCTCAGCGGTGAAAGACGACAAACCATCGACATCTGCTCGACCAACAACGTATAAAAGGTCGCCTTCTAGCTTCCCAACATCCCCCGTTCTGAAGAAGCCATCTGGATCAAATACACCTTCCATTGCGTTTGGGTTGTCTGACGGATATCTGCGAAGAGTTAACTTTTCCTTGCTGCGTATTCTTGATTCACAGCACATACCTTCTGAACAACGACGGGCTTCGGATGAATATGTCGCCTGCCTCCGTTACTTTGACCTGTACATTCGAAAGGGGAGTCCCGCAACATCCCGAAATGAAGAATGAGATCAACCACTTCGTCGGTTGGTGGCATGTGGGTCACACTCACAGTGGGTAAATCCTCTGCAGACTTCAAATCCGTCGTTGCAATCACGCTGAGCATTTCCGTCATGCCATACACAACGACAAGAGGCTGCCCACCACGGAACTCCCGCCAAATGGCTTGAAGCGATTGACTGATAGTCACACCCCCGGAGCACAAAAGACGAAGTCTCCGTATGCCGTTCAGGACAGAATCGAACTGTGGCTGGGCCAAGTATCCTGCATCAGGTGAATTTTCTTGCTGAGGGGGTAAAGCGGGAAGGGTGGCAGGTAGATACATGTCACATCTCCCTTCTGCAACCGTGACAACAGCCAGTCAGCGTTGAAAACTGTGCCGCAAAGCTCTACACATGCGCCTGAAATGAGACATGAGAGCAGTGAAGCGAAGCCACCACCCCAGTGCACTGGAGCCTGGTGCAACCAGATATCGAACTTGGACAGCGGCAATGATTCCACTTGAGTCTTGAACCCGATGTGCGCACCCTGACGGGAGTGCAAGACGCCCTTTGGCCGCCCAGTTGTCCCAGATGTGTAGAGTAAAACGAATCCTTTGTCGGGGCTCACAGCTGAGATGTCGAAATCAAGAGAAAACGACGGGCTCTGTGCAACCCGCGACCCTATGGGATTGAAGATCAAGAGGCCTAGGTTGATCGAATCAGATATAGCCTGTGCTTGCCCTTGTTCACTGGGCACTGCAGTCAGCAGGGGGGGCGCAGTTGCACAACCGTAAGAAGTACTCTGCTTCCTCGAGGAGAACCAAGGACGCTTTTAACGCGACGAACAAGTTAGCAAGTGTGTCGAGACGACTTTGAGAGAGCAGGTTGTGAGAGAGATCACGGACATAGGGGAACCGCCACTGCTCCGACACTGTAGATGGCAAAAAGAAGAACAGAAAACCCATAACCCTGGTCGGCGAGAATGGCAAGAAAAACGTCTGTTGCAGGACAGCCAAGTCGAATCCGGGCCTGCTCATCCAGGTGGTCAAGGATTTTCTGCCTCACGGTCAGGACGTCGAACAAGAAATCCGAGACACTAAAATCCTTCTCGCAAGAGCGGTCACGAATCACTGTGGCATCGGGAGACTGTTGCCAGCGGTGGAAGAGCTCGAGGAGAAAGGGTTTCGGAGGGATGCGCATCGATGGAGCTGGCCGTCGTCGTACTATCTTAACAACTCGAACGTATTCGGAAAGAATCACTCATGCTCGAGACAATGGGTTAGAAGTAGCAACAGTCTTTCACCACTGTCGACGACACGTATCTGGCGATATAGAGATAGGTTGAAAGAAGTACGTTCCGCTCAGTGCGGTGCAGAACTGGTGCGTATGTAGTATTTATACAGGTGTCACACTCCGTAGTAGGCTTCTGGTGCTTGGGCATGGAAGTGATCCTGCGTCCTCGCCCAAAGTGGCGCTTTGCCGGCCGCGTTTCCAGCTGTTGTCCAACGTAGAAGAGCGGATTTCTCGCAGACAAGAAACCTGGGGCATCCCGGCATCTTGGGACCATCCGGAGAATGCAACTCGAAAGCCACAGGTCATTGCGGCCACCTTGCAAGGCCCAGTGATATAATATTGTTGGAGTCGAAACTCGGCTACTGTATCCTTATAAGCCTAGGTCCACACTTTGAAAAAAAAAATAATAAAAATAAATAAAAATAAATAAATAAATAACCTGACTGAACAGAGCCAATCGGCTTTCTTGAAGCAATGGAAGGGGGTAAACGGAGCCGCTTCAGAACATCAAGGTGAGGTGGAAGAGAACGAAAGCCTGTAAGTCGTAGAAGAAGGTAAAGTGAAGATAGTAAAGAAGGGTAAGCACTTTTCGCGTGCAAGGCTGCAAGACGCTCAACTTGTCAAGCTCCAGCTAGCAGCACTGTCGAAATAGAAGGTAGTCCCATCAAAATGAGAGCGGTTGTGTGAATGACTCCTCGCAACCCGGTGAAGAACTGCCGGATGAGGAAAAAAGCAATGCCACAGAGAAGCAATTGGGTTTGGGTGTATGACCCGAAGGCAACCATCTCTCTTGCTTTGTTACCCCTCCCGGTGACACCGCAACCTGTATATATGTATATATACATGTACACCTTTGTGTGAAGTCAAAGAGAGTGTGTCAAGATGGTGTCGATCGGCGACATCGTTGGTTCATGTTACTTTTGACGTCATAAATTGATTCTTTCGCCGAAACCTTGGACAAGGAGATGCTACACAAAATGCAAACACAACTCGTGGCTTCTAATTCGCAAAGTACAACAAGTGATATTGCACTGAAAATGATATCTCAGAACCTCGAGTCTTACCTGCACCTGCGACAATATGAGTCTGGAGAGCGCCCCGGGGACAGCGAGGCCGAAGTTGCCCTGGCCTGCTTGCCAAAGGAAACACCCGTATACCGATATGAAAGCGTGTCCCAGATGGAAGGGGCAGCCCACACTGTTCGTGATGGCGGATATTGCGTATTCGTCGATGTTCCGCAAAGAGTTGTGACCCGCGACCGTGAGGCTGTGAGAATCGGAAGAATATCCTACTACAGCGAGTCCAAAGTCCTGATAGCTAGGATGCCAAGTGAGCCCCATGAAGTAGCCACTGGGTGGCTCAACGACGCGATCCATGACAGTCTTGGGGAGATGGGCATGAGGTTTCGTACGTACCTCGTGAGTAAAGGTTCAGCATTGGTAGAATATAAGGAACCGGATCTTTCCCTACGACCACGAAACCTTCCTCCTGGAAGATCTGGGAAATGGCCAACCCTGGTGGTTGAGGCTGGGTATACAGAGAGTCACAGGCGCCTTGACAATGATGCCAGATGGTGGATTCAGAAGTCAAATGGCCGAGTCAAGGTGGTCATCACCGTCAAGGTCTCGCGGACAAAAGTCACCATCAAAAGATACGGCCGATTGGGGAGGACAAGGGCCAGCATCCTACAAATAGTCACGATGGCGAGACGTGGGCAGCAGCCTATCCACATAACCGGTAGTCCCTTGCGGATCCCTTTCCACGACGTCTTTCTCAGAGAACCAGTCGGAAACCAGGGCGATTTTGTGTACACCCAGAGTGAACTGGACGAGTGGGCCAATCTTATCTGGGAGCATTATTAGTTCAACAAATACGGAGTACCGATCTCTCCGAATGGGGTCCAAACAGTATTGGGATTCGTATGGCAATCGGGTATCTTCTATAAGGATATCGCCGCGCCTCAGGCCAGCAATTCCGCAGCCAGATTCACCACCCACTCCATCGCCTCATTCAATATGCTCTTGCGATACCATGCTGAACAAGCATGGCTCTTTTAACGTACTGCTCTGTGAGCAGGATGATGCCATTCCGTTCTCCGTTCAATCGACAATGGCAGCCCAAGCAGACGAAGAAGGCTGAGTGGTTGCAGTGCTGGACATATTCACACGCTCAACATGGCAGATACTATAAAAGGTTGAGCTGGCAGCGTGCGGAAGCTGTTGAGGGTAAGTACAGTCTTATTAAACGAAGGAATAGCTACTAAACTGCCTCATAAAACCAACAGTCAAAAGAACGTTATAACCTTGCGATCTCGCTCAGTCCCAAAAAGGTTCCCCCCCCCCAACCTTTACATGCCGGGCGGAGGTGAAAACTCTGCTCAGGCTGCTTGGCATCGCCTGCTTATATAGGCTAGCTTCAACAGATACTATGACAGCTGCGGCGGAAGAGGCTGCTGGTGAGCTGTCGAAGTGACTGCAACATTTGCAGTCAGAGCGGTTGAATGGGAGACTGGCAATAAGATTAAAGCTTCAGAGACAAACTCAAGTTCAATGTAGAATCCAATAATGGGTCAATATCATGTATAAACCGGTTTTCTCTGAGTTAAGTCCTGCATTTGAACAACCTGCTGTGCTTCCGAGCATGTTGGTGACGGCGATGAAGTTGTGTAAAATTGCTGTCATCCAAAGCCTTGGCAGACCCATTCTTGACCCTCACCACCTTGATGATCACTCTGAATGTGTCCAAGTTGGCCCCTCTTGTCTGGTTGACGCGAGGATTTTCGCAGTTCTCTGGCATGGAAACTCGACATGCAAGACTATTTCTGTGCAAAAAGCAAGCAGCGATTCGAAGACTCAGCTCTTTGGGAGATTTCTTCGGCTTGACCGAGTCACTGAGGATCTTCTCAGAGAAGGATTATGGATCCTTAAAACGTAACCACGCATTCCATAGAGCAGGTAGATACAAAAAATGAGGTAATGCTGTTGAATGCATTAAAATCCATAAAAGTGAATGGCAGCAGCAAATGCACGTCGAGGAGATGAAGTTGAATTCATCGACATAAGCCAGAGAAGAGAAAAAAAAAAAAATCAAGAGATGCAAAAACACTCGAAATCAACAACTTCCACCTTGTCAATCTCTGTCTGCACCAGGATGGTAAATGAAATAATAGTAGTAAGCAACCGCACATACATGACTATACATCAGGGTCACCTTCTTAACAAGATGCTCATGGTCATGCACATCATTCAATCAAGCAGGCAGATTAATGCTTCTCCAGAACCTCAGCCCGCGATTGCACAGTCAGGGGTTCACTGGGCATCAGCCCCACACGCATCTCTGCGTCTTGCAACGTAATGATCTTGTTCTTCCCGCTACCAATGCCAAAGGCTCTCTTAACAGCTTTCCAGCTCTCAACCAGGGCGAGATATATGACAACACATGCACCCACGATTCCCCATTCCCAGGTAATTCCCATGTGCTTGAAGACGACGCGATTGACAACAGGAATATAGATGAGTGGAAAAGCAATGGTGAGGCCAGCGATGACGGCCCAGAAGAGGAACCGATTTCTCCACAAAGCAGCAAAAATTGAGAACCGGCCAGAATATCTGATTGGATCGAGATTGAACAGAGATCGGGAGAAGTGCTTAACTTCCCAGGCCGTTACAAGCAGCAAGAATGACAGCGAGGCAAAGGTGGTGGCACGGGCGCGGAAGACGACGTCACATGTATCATTATAGTCTTGATTACAGTCGTTCCCCAGATCACCATTTCCGGCACCATAAACAACCGTAACGAATGAAAGAAGACATAACCCGCCCATAAAGGTGCCGTATATCATCTTGTCAATGATCAATTCACGGGTAAAAACTCCAACATGAAGATCATGAGGTGGGCGGTACATGATGTCCGTTTGACTTTCCTCAAGTCCTAAGCCAATGGCAAGGAACGAAGATGTGATCAAATTGGCCCAGAGAATCTCGAGCGGTGACAGGGGAAAAACTGAGCTGCCATCGTTGTCCTTGAAGCTAAGAGCAATGAGAAGAAGAACAACCTGGGCGATGTTGGAGATCAACAGGTGCATCAAAAACTGAAGATAACTCGTTAGCTATTTTGGCACATTACAAGTACAAAAGTGTGGACTTTGTGTATACCTTCTGAATATTATCGAAGAGCCTTCGGCCTTCTTCGATAGCTTTGACGATAGATGCGAAGTTATCATCAGTGAGGACCATGTCAGCGGCGTCTTTGGCGACATCGCTACCGTTTTTGCCCATAGCGATGCCCACATCTGCACGTTTGAGGGCCGGAGAATCATTCACACCATCACCAGTCATGACGCAGAAGGCCTTCCGGCGATGGAGCGCTGCAACCATGCGAACCTTTGTTGTTGGGCTACACCGGGCAATCACCAGGGGTAGTTCCTCCATGGCATCGACCTCAGAATCCGAGAGCTTGTCAAATTCGTCTGCTGCCATGACAATTTTGCTGGACTGAGCGGAAGGAATTGAGGAACCTATGATGCCAACTTCACTGGCGATAGCGGTTGCGGTTTTGATATGATCACCTGTGAGCATATGCACTGTAATTCCAGCCATATGGCACTTTCTAACAGCATCAGCTGTTTCGACTCGTGGAGGGTCGTAAAGACCGATCAGGCCAATAAAATTCAGGTTTTTTTCAGTCAGCTCTCGCTTCGAAACCTGGTCAAGTTCACCCGGTGAGACCAGTCTATGCGCGAGACACAGAACTCGAAGACCTTCGCCAGCCATTCGTTCGACGACGGCACGAATTTCTTCCTTTTGCTCCTCTGAAACAGAGAGCAAGGGAACGAGGGCCTCTGTAGCCCCCTTTGTGAACACCTCGACGGCATCTGTCTTCTTGCTCCGGTAGACCACCGACATGCGTTTAATCGAAGAGTCGAAAGGGAACTCGGTCATCAATTCCAACTGCCCGTTCTGAATCAACATCTGCTTTCCAGCGTTGAATCGAAGGGCAAAAACGTGGAGTGCAATTTCTGTTGGTTCTCCATGCGCAATCCAAGTGTCCTCTGATGATTCTTCCACCGAAGAATTATCCATGGAAGCTTTATCGCTCGTGTTATAGACAGAGGATAGATTGCAAAGTGATATGACGCTGAGGAACTTCGTTAACGGTGACTCTGGGTCGACGCGATCCGTGTCAACCCTCGCGCCGTTAATCTGGACATGTCCACTTCTAGGATCGAATGGACTAGTAGTATCGTGAACTGTATAAGTCCCCATCGAAGGAATCCACGCCTTCCGTGCAATCATCTTCCCTTGTGTGAGGGTACCTGTTTTGTCTGAACAGATGTTGGTGACTCCGCCGACGGCTTCAAGAGCCTGTAACTTTCGAACAATAACGTTCCCTTTAGCCATGGCCTTTGTTCCAACTGCGACAGTGATGGTCAAGACTGCGATTAGTGACTCCGGGATGACAGCCACAGCCACACAAATACCGTAGATCAACACTTCTCCGTGGACATCCCACATGTTTGCGGAGAAGACAATGATAGCTAGCAATACTGCTAAAGTGAATAAAAGAAGCGCAAATTTGCTCAACTTGACCTGTAGTGGTGTTCCAACCAGGCCAAGGATTTGGGCTAAAGAGCGTCGGAATCTATTCCATGTGCGAACGACGATATTGGAACCTGGCGCGGATGGTTTCTGCTCGCGTAGTAGCTGGGCAATCTTACCAACCTCAGTCCTCATTCCAGTTGCAACAACAATGCCTGTGGCTCGGCCACGGGTCATCATACTGCCCGAGTATGCCATGTTCGCGCGATCTCCTACGGGCATGTCACAAGAGGAGAATACAATCTTTGGGTTCTTCGAAACCGGTTGGGATTCACCCGTAAGGTGTGCTTCATCAGTGGAAGCGTTGATACCGTCAAATAGTCGCAGATCTGCAGGGACCATATCACCCACGGCCAATTGGACGATGTCGCCCACGACAAGTGTCTCTGCTTTGATGGACATGATCCTTCCTTCGCGG
Organism: Malbranchea cinnamomea; assembly: GCA_900128795.2. Lineage (NCBI taxonomy): Eukaryota > Fungi > Ascomycota > Eurotiomycetes > Onygenales > Malbrancheaceae > Malbranchea > Malbranchea cinnamomea. The sequence continues at coordinate 20,056 of FQSS02000703.1, forward strand.
ATGGCCTTGCAGACAGGAGCAGAGAGTGACTGTAGAGACAAGATCGTCTTCTCTGCGCGATAATCTTGTACGAATCTGGGCCAAATGAGATCAATCCAAACTGGTTCTATTGGACATTGGGGACTATTTACGATACTCACCCGACGACGATATTAAGGAGAATGACAGCGGTAATGACAGATCCTTCAATGTAGTCGTCGATTCCAAATGAGAGTGCCATGGTAATGAGGAGGACCTATGCATGGCAGGTTAACAATAGAATGCCTTCACGATGACAAGCATGCCTGGTGAGGGCCCTTGAAGAAAATTCGAAGAGGATAAAAGTGCTGCCCGTACTAAAGTCAGACTGTTCGACACTTGTCTCAACAGGATTTTCCACATGGATATCCCCTCTGCACTCTTAACCTTGTTAGGGCCATCTCTCGCAAGGCGAGATGCAGCTTCGGCATTGTTGAGGCCATTTCTGACGGAAACCGTGTCAGCCAAAACTAGCACTTGGAATGCCTATAAGCTCCTACTATAATGAAGTCCTAGGGGAGACTCACTGAAGGTCGACGTCGAGAATACGCGCGATATGGTCAGCTGCAAGGGTGTGTGCAAATTGGTATTGATCTAACCACGGAGTCTCTCCCGCCGAATGTGTGGTGACGTCAACTGAAGGAGAGGAATTTCTGGCTGCTGTTGCGACAGATGCTGACTTCTCTCCTGCCCGGGGGGGGTGAAGATGGCTAGGGTGTTTTGCGGCAGGTGAATTTACGGGAGGCGGCAGAAGTTTCGGGGGTCCTTCATGAAGGGAAGAACAAGAAGGCGACTCAGTCGATTCCTCGACATCCGGCTGAGAAGTCTCTTTGCCCATTCAATAGATGATCGGGAACGAAAGGAAGGCGGCGGGAACCTCTGTTGGAGAGATTACGAGCTGCAGGAGCACTGGGGAGGGGAGAAGGGAGATCCGTAAAATCAATAGACCCAAGTGAAGAGAACTAGGGTTGCAGAAAACAGAGAGAGATAGTGGTTCTCCAAAGGAGAAGATAAAGGTTGAAAATATTGAAGAAAAGGAAGAAAGAGAAGAGAGAAGGAGAAAGAAGGAAAGAGGTAGTAGGAGGAGGCGGCCACGCCCAGAAGCTGATATACGCAAGTCAGTCACCAGTGAACAAGCAAGCAAGCAAGCAGCAAAGCATAATCATCACATTTTCTCCACCTTCACCACCACACCTCTTCTTGTCTGTCACCCATCCATTAATCATCGCTGTTCCGGGGCAAAGCAAACCACTAGTGAGTGGTGCTTAAAGCAGCGGATGTTCCCAGAACGAGAATGTGGCCAACTCAGCCACTGATGGCCAAGAGCGGAGAGCTCCCCTGTCTCTGGTGCATCCACGAATGGTAAAGCTCCCAAAGAAGCACGCTGAGTGGCTCGTCTTTGGTACTTTCTGGGCGATCTCTGAGGCATAACTGGCTAACTTAAGCACAAGGCGCGCCCCAGGCGCTCGCAAGGTCTCCGGTTTGCTGGTTAAACGAGGCGGACAGACCATCCGTTAACGTCCGCCCTGCAGCCTCCACTTCATGAATTTCCGAAGAGGGCAGAGGAGAGAGGAGAGACAATTGGATGGACGGAGACACGGAGTACCAAAGTCTACAACGGAGTATCTTATCACGATTCCCCAGTCTCAACAAGCAGCGACGAAATATGGCGCTTCCTTGCGTTGCCTCATCTTGTGGTTCTGGGCCCTGAACCCTTCGCCAAGCGTCTCCTTTCAGTTCTGGGAGCTTCTTGGCCATGTGGGTTTCACTAAGCTGGCCGTGGGGAATATGACGACATATGGAGACATACTATTATGTATGTGTGTACAGGGACTCGGCCCCTCAAAAGGCGCATGACCATTTGCTCCTTTCTCTCGCAAGATGCAACAAATCTCCCGGTCTTGTTCAATTAGTTACCCGCCAAGGTTTCTTGCATTCTTGCTTTCCTTTCTTTGATGTCGGAGTTATTATCAAAGTCTGCGTAACCAAGAGCCAAACACGGCGTGGCTTAGACCTTGGCATGGTGATATACTATTCGTGTGCTCTTGGGTTACAGAATATTGTCGATGTCATTTGTCTTGCGATGCATGGCTGGCATCTGAATCATGGAAGATTTTGGCAACAGGACCATCTCAACGAATCAGCAGAAACCTCGAGCTTGGCGGTACCCTCATTTGAGAGGAAAGAGCTCAAGGCTCAATTAAAACCCACGGCATTATTCGCGATTGACTTAGTATTTCCCAAGGTTCCATTCCACGGAAATAATGGATTGAATCATCAAAGTACCGGGAACGGAAGCAGGTCTCCAGACAGAGCAAAATCACAACTTAGTCTGCATGTAAGCTTGATCTACTGTGTATAGAAACTAACAAGGTCATGCATGCTATTAGTAGTACTGCGTGCATAGTAGCTCATTGATGAGCCCGCTCATTGATAACTAAATTAGTGACTTACTGTGTAGTTAACTATGGGTCTATCAAGTTACGTCACCACCCTCTTTTTGATACTACCAGTGGGCAGACTGCCTCTTCCGCCTTTAGCAGCTAGATATAATAATGAGGAGACTGCACTTCTGTGAATCATGTAGTCAATTCTGTAGACACGTATTCTTGCCACCATTGCCCCCCTTACAGTGACGGATGATTGAACCCGAACTTGCCACGCTAGCTTTATTTTGCCGTTGAGTCGTTTGATAGGCAAGGGGTCTGCTAATCCAAATGGACGAACGAGGAAGTCAATTCCCCACAGATCTAATGAGAAAAGTACATGGCCACTGGCTTGGCTCTCCTATTCGCCCCTTCTTCGTGAAGTACATCACCTAACAGGTTCATTTCCATGTTGGGCTTAGTTGCATGCAGAAAGCATCTCTCTCTTATAGAAGACGGACGTCCACTCAGTTAAACAACAGAGCAGATGCAATCGCTTTTTCCCCGTCTGATCAAACGCTTCGATCCGCGTTTTTTCCAACCTCAGAGCAGCTGCCAGGTAGCACACACCTTCGAGAGCTAGCAAATCAGAACCGTTAAGTACTTGCATACACAACCAATGACTCAAAGGTCGCATCCACAACTTCAGTAGATGGTCGCCGAACCCAGTCCCTTTCATCACAGTGGCCATCAACTATAGGATCTTCTCCTTCGACAATTACAGCACGTGCTCTGTATTCGCGAAATGCAAGGAAATGGAGCATTTACCCTCACCGGGATCGACGCCACAGCACATTCGAGCAACGTACCATGAAGCGACCGGTGAGTACGCATGCGGAGTAGCTCCCCCATCAACAGTAAAGTCCTTCAACAACAGCTCAAAGTTGAGAGTATTTCCTCTACAGAGAACAGCCAGTGGGACGGTCTTACTTATTCATCACTATCAATGTCGCGTCTCAGCCACATCATCCCGCTTATGTAGTCTGTCTGATGGGAAGTTGTTAAACTAATTATTACCTCAGGGTGAGATTCTGGTTAGGTATTAGCACTTTGTTTGACTTCTTGAGGCCAAAACGTCTTTGAATGCCGTCTAGAACCTGACCTTTATTCGCGCAGAGAGGATCAGGACCTGGGACTCACGTCAGAATGTTGTTGGAGATGTAAATGGGCAAACCGAGAAAAAAAATGTGGTATCCATGGAACTAGTAAGAGACGATTCTCTTGACAATCAACATTGGGCCTTCCCGTAGAGGTGACTTGGACCTAATTGCCACACAAGATGGGCTTTGTTCCCTTCGAATCGCAGGTCCACTTGGTTTGCAAAGTTTCGGGCATCATCTTCGAAAAATTTTCAGTCCTTCCATCATGAGTATTGAGCATGAAGCTGAGATGTTCTATCCTTCGGAAACAAGATGACGATGCGACTCCATCACAAAATTTTCGACAGAAACGAAAACGGCTCTCGATCCGCTAGATTCAAGACCCTCTATTCGTTGAATACATAGTATGCAGTAGTACTCATAGTAGTATGTAGTCTGCAAGAAAGCAAAGCGTGCTGCACTGCAATAGTAGGAATACTTCGCAGTAATATGATAGCAACATAGATGGTCAGGAGTATATCTCTTCGTTTCTTGATAGCAAAGGTGCTGCTCACAAGTGATTGAAGTTGGAGGATGAAAATCGCTGCTGAGCCGGTCACAAAGACGAAGCGAACAATGGAAGTGACCACAAATGCACTAGGCCCTAAAGGGTCTAGATCAAAATAGTGCTGACAAGGGCCCGATGTCCAATCAAACGCCTGGAATCCCTTCGTCGCGTACCGGATCTTTGTTCTCACGAGAATTTTGTCCAACCTTGGCGAGCTCCCTTTGGATATTGCGAACTGAGATACTAGAACGCGACAATTGTGGTCGACGTTGTTGCTAATTTCCCCAATTACTCGCCATGAGAATTTCCAACCAAATGGCTCAACCGTCTATATCTTTATCGCCCCTAAAATACGCCGATGGTTCCGCCTCCTATACCTCACCCACTGGGGAAATGATCCTCGGATCTGTCAATGGACCTGTTGAAGTGACTCGACGTGACACACAAAAGCCAGAAGAAGCAACGCTTGAAGTTATTGTCAAGCCTGGTGTAGGCTCGAGCGGTGTTGGCGAGCGATATGTTGAGGGTATTATACGTGGGGTGTTAAGCCGTGTCATCCTGATGCGTGACAGAAATCTGGCACGAAAGGGAATCGTGGTTACGCTGGTGGTGATGGGAAACAAGTCCTGTGACGGAAAGGTCGCAGAGCGCGGCGGTTCAGTAGGTTCAACGTCAACTCCGTCTCGATATGTATCTTCGTTAATGTATGCTGCCAGCGACTAATGTTTTGAGTAACGGTTTAGTATCTGCAAATCCTGCCTTCGCTCCTCAACACGTCTCTTCTGGCGCTGCTCTCTGCTGCAATACCAATGTCGATGACATACGCTTCGACGATAATAGCAGTTTCTCCATCGGGTGAACTCATCCAGAACCCTTCTGCCCATGACATTATCACGGCCAAGTCTACGCATGTTCTCGCTTTCTCATCCAAAGGACATCTTCTACTTAATGAAAGCGATGGCAGCTTTGACATGGAAATCTGGGATAAGGTACATGACCTTGCTCAACTGACATGTCAGAGTGGTACAGACGGAATCAAGCCCGGCCAGGACGTTGATATGGAAGCCACTTTTAAACCGGAGCCCGTCGCACAGATTGTTCGGGATGCAATTGAGGACAGACTACGAGAAGACCATGCCTGGAAACTCTTGGACGTTTAAACAGGGTTTGAGTGGCAATGGATCAAAGGCAATTGCCTACTCTCCCCATCGCATGCACGAAGCAGCTTGGTTATTATAGAGACGGTATCAATGCCGACCTCCGACACCAGTCGTATATCTCCTCCGTCACAGCTGCTCTCTGCACCCACTCTCCCTTGACATTGCTAAGTTGGCCGCTCTGTGTCACAGCGCACGTTTGGTATCATGTTGAGATCCGTTCTGGCAGTACGAGTGAGGGCACCGCTTCAGTGCCAGGCCAAACAGTCAAAGCAACAGATAGCCCGAAAGACCAACATCCATAAGAGCAACTCCATATCCTTTGCATTTAAACTTCATTAGCTTCGCGTCTCCGCCTTGCCATCTGAACAACGTTGGCTGTTTCAACGCAAAAGACCTTTGGGATTTCTCGTCCCATGACTGCATATCTCGGGTTCCGGAAAATTTACAGTCATTGTCGAGGACGTATCAAGAGGATGTGGCAGTTTTGACAGGACCACTGGCCTCAGCGCTCGTGGACATCAGAAATTCGAATAGCACTTTAAGTATTGTCAAAGCCAGTAAGCATCGTGGGCATCTGCGACGTCTCGGTTCCTACCCCGCATGGTTTTCCATGTGTGAAGTCATGCGACGCGATGCATTGTGATATCACCCGGCACAGAGCCATGGTGCTTGGCGGTGTTTCTGGTTGGTGTCTTGACACTTTAGCTGGGCAATGAATTATGCAGTTTGAACTCTTCACAAGTTCCAACCAGAAGGGGATGGTTTGGCGCCTTTGCCGTCGAATTATAAATGGCATGCCCAGCAGAGAAGTCTGAAAGAGCAAACCGCTGGACATTGAATTACTTCTCAAATGGTTTGACTGAGACGTTGCTAACTCTGTCTCGGACAGACAGCAGCTCTCACATCGTTTTACGTCAAACAGGGCTAATCTGGGCCTCTGGGCAATGTTTCCATTGTACAACACTTTGATATGGCAGAAGCGTCTCGAAGCGTAGAAGTGCAATGTTTCCCCACATGGCCAGAACCTGAGTTGCCCGGCAGTACCAATAGGTCCTTGCTCGAGTATCATGGCAAAATCATCACACAGTCTCCTCGACCCGATGCGTTATTCTGCAGGCTGCACGCTAGCGTTCTTGGGAAAGTAGTGTTTGAGCCACCCAATGGATTTGCAACGTGCAAGGAAAACCATAACTCGTGGTCCGTGGGCGGCCAGTGTAACTGGCGCATCACAAATTCCCAGGTGTGGTCCTCCGTGGATCGAAGATTTCGGAGCCAACTGGACGCAGCAAGTTGCGCCAACGGTTGATAGACGAGACCAGCCCCGTGGGAAGTAAAGCAAGAACAAGCCAACAGAGAAATAATTGGATATCGGTTGTCTTTCGCTCCGAATTGACTGCCATATGACAGTGTTACCCTCGACTTTCTGTCCTTTCGCACGCGATAAGTGGTGGTTTGGAGAGAAAGTTGAGCAGTACCTGGGAAGAAAA
>FQSS02000083.1:0-11943 GCA_900128795.2 Malbranchea cinnamomea
TCTACAACCTTGAGTGATGCGAAGGGCGTAGTAAGCCGGTTGCTCGGTTCTTCTTACCCGCCTGCTATAGCGGTTGGGCTATTGCGAGGACTCCCAGGGTGTCAGTTGGTTGTTAAGCCTGTTCTGACAAGCCCGGGCTCATAACCTATAAAAGGTAAAAGCTGGCAGCGTGCGGAAGCTTTTGTAGGTAAGCACCGTTTGGCAACAAGNGGCGTATTCAGGCAGTCCAATTTAACGAAAGAATAGCTAAAAACAGCGTTTTCGAAACAACAGACTAAAGAACCATAATCTCTCCCTCTCTCAGGGTTAACTCTACATCCGGGCAGAGGTGAAAAACTCTGCTCAGGCTGCTTGGCATCGCTTGCCTATATAGGCTAGCTTCAACATTATCACAGAGTCTTATGTGCTAAAGACCTAAGAGGTAGCAGGGTGTGCTGATGAAGGTAGAGAGTATGTTCTCGAAGTAGATGTTCTAACTTTCGTAGTCTCGGTGATATAGAATGATGTCAAACTAGTATATGTATCTAACGGAGATGTAGGAAAGAGATGCTGGAAACAACAGGAGGAGGAGGTCAAATTTATACTTAGGAAAAAGGGGGCGCAGCAAGAGTTCTTCACAGTGCAAGGAGTGACAAACTCCCTTGCTGCTTGTCAGGACATAAAAAGGACCTCAAAGAGCAACATGGGGAGGCATTCAACAACTTTAAACAACAGTCATACTGGGCTATAGGGAAAGCAAACATAGAGTCACTGGCAAAGCAGTTCTAAAACCACAAATGTAATGCAGGCCCGCTCCAGACCACTTGTTCTCGCTTTGCCTCGTTGAGAAGAGGAATCATTACCACCTAGTACCACTGGTGCAATGGTCACCGGCATGATGTACAGCGACTCGGCAATATGGTCATTTATTGTCCCCTTGCGATCTTGACATCTGGTTTGGTGTCCACAGTGCTTAAGACCGATCAACAATGTACACATGGTGAGAGTTTGTCCGTATGATATCAATAATTTTTTAGCGTGGTGAGCGCTGTGAATGGATGATATTCACTCATGGACCTGTGATTAGCAGATAGAGACTTCAATTGAGATTTCTGACCTGGTTTGTATAGGTTTCTGAGAGTCAAAGAATGCAGGTGAAAAAGCCACTATTTATATCTGGAAAATGATGGCGGATCAATAGTTGAAATCACTGCAGAAGAAAGCAATAACTGATTCTTAGGGTCATATGGAGGGCGGAGCAAGAGATAATCACAAAAAGGATAACACATTCATGAGCCATTCTTGTCCTATCCTATGGATAAACATATTTTTTCAACCATCTATACTTATCATTTAGGTGGAAACGCCGTCGGCCTCGCTGTCAAGATACTTGACAAGTACATATGTATTCGTTGCTATGTACGTACATGATGGACGGCATTGTGTCAATCCCAAGCCTCATGAGTCAATCACAAGTCACACTTTTGGGTCATACTGTCCTTCTTCTCCCCGATATTCCTTCCTGATAACCGCGCGCATCAGCCTCCTTGGAGCACGCCGCCCAGTGAAGAGTTCGAATTGTGCGAAGCCCTGTTCAGGCAGGACGTCGAGGCCGTCAAGTGCTACCCATCCACGGTGCGATAGAGCGCGCATCTGCTTGATTAATGGTGTTACGAGAGGTTTGTATGCGAGCTATTTCAGGAGAAGCAACGTCAGTGTTGAAATCTCTCGATGACAAGGGTTTGTATGTTGGCATGTTGATACCTACCTCCGTCACAACCCCTCCCGTTGGACTCTCGATCCAATGTTCAGGCAAGGTAAAATTCGGGGCTGGTGCCGTCCCAATGCTGTGCTGCGGTATGCAAGAGACGATTATCGTAGGCTGCTTGTAGTCAGCAGGCCAGGGTTCTGTCAACGACTTGATAACACGGACTGTGCCCTGCTTTCCGTCAGGACTACAGTTGTGGAGATCCTGTCGATTATAATGATCTGCCAACTTCTGCGCATTGGCCAATGTCCGATTATATATGAATATGTTCTGTACGCCCATCTGGATGGCAGCGTAGATGGCCGCGTGTGCCATACCACCGGCGCCAATCACCAGCGCAGTGGAGGACGGACGCACAGCATTTGCAGGGGAGAGCCCGCGGCGGATGACATTGCGGATCCCGATCCAGTCGGTATTGTCGCCATACAAAGCGAGAACGCGGCCAGCTCGACTTTTCTCCTGGGTCAACGTTTCAGTGGGGATCGAGCCGTCTGGGTTTAGTTTTCGTATCGGGACGACAGTGTTGACGGCACCAACTGCACGGGCATGAGGCGACATCGAATCGAGGAGAGGGATGACTTCTGTTTTGTATGGAAGACCCAAACTGCATCCACCAAAGTGGGGATCCTGGACAAGGGCATTGAGCGCTTGTATAGTCGGGGATTGATGTATGCGGTATTCATGTGGGAGCCCGCAGGCCTTGAAAGCAGTGTTGTGCATCGCAGGAGATAAACTGTACGTTACACTGGCTCCAAAGACGTAAAATCGCATCGGATCCAGAGCAAACGACGAATATAAGGCTTTTTGCGCTTCGCGGCCTGTTATGCAAGGTGAGTCATGCCTTTGAGGGTCCTCAAAAAGTGCTGGATGCGTTACGGGGGTCAATATTGGGTTGAAGCAGCAGGACAGGCGTCCAAGGGGCCCGGTATTGTAAGCAATTATAGGCGGACGAGGTTCAGGAATGTTCTGGATCTTATTACGGAACTGCTGAACTGCAAAGTTGTCCTGCATTGTGGCAGCGGGTTGTGAGAGCCTGACCAGGTCGCAACCGAGTTTCACGGCACGTTCGTACATCGCCATGAATTTGGGGTCATCCCAGCTACGAGGACTAGGTTGTGAGAAGGAGAAATGGGCGATTATCCTGCTCTGCCCTTTGCAAGCAACAATGCGGGATATTACAGCGTCGCTGTAAGACAGATCAGCTGTCAAGAAATCAGGAGCCAGTCTTGCGCCATGCTCGACCAGGCTCATATATGCGCTCTCTGATCTCCGTGTCGTGTCGGTTCCAGGGGAGGTTGTCGTCGTCGTCGTCGCTGAGACCAGCTCAGCATCAACGTGGTAGATGAGAGGAACGATGGTATCCCTCCGAATGTTGGCCACGCACATGCTTATTCTATCTATTAAGCTCGGGAGATCGCAAGCATCTTCTGTCATGTCAATGCGCAGTTCAAAGGCATCACTGGCGGATTCTAATTCTTCAATGTCCATGTCGTGTTGAAGAAGAGAGGAGAGTGGCACGGAAGTGGCATAGGTGAAAGAACGGTATTCGATAGGTAGCTTGGAAAGAGGGAAGGAGTTGTGTGATTTTCTGAGGTCCTTTGTGTTTCCTACCGCGCGCGCGATAAATTGGAGGAAATCTCGCTCCACGCGTTTGAGGGTCAGGAAGGGCGTAAAGGTTTGCGATGGGTGACAAGCCACGTCGAGAGCCAGCAGTGGTTCGTGTTGATGCTGTTTGTCCTTGCTTTCTGCCGTTACCGATCTGGTCTCTGAGACGTTGAAGAACTCGAGATTCGAGCATGCCCGATACAAGGGCCCTGACAGCGCGAGAAAGTGGCGGATTTTGTCCTCGTCCCAAGCATTTAGGTACGACTGAATGCTTGCGGCATCCCGTAGAATGTATACCACAGGGTGCGTGCGCGCATACTCCTTCAGCAGTTTTCGGCCATTGCAATCCATAGACCCAGGGCCGCAAGCAATCACACACCCTTTTTTGTGATTTGCCAGCATCGACTTCATGACCCTCGACTCTTGCTTCCGATACTCTGCATTGCCATACTTGTGCTTCAGCTCGGTGCGGGATAGACCCGTCACCTGCTGAAAGTACTGGTCTGCATCGATTAATCGTCTGCCAGATGCGGCCGACAGGATGACAGCTAGACTTGACTTGCCGGTCCCGCGTATCCCGATTAAGACAATGGACGCATTGGGCTCGAATATCCTTGGTGATTGAAGAGGGGGTTCGACCACGGGCGCCTCTTGGCTGGGGTTTGCCTCTGACAGAGGAGCGAAGAACGGCTGCGGATCGCACGAGACAGCGAAAGACTGCCCAACCTGAAGGGGCCGAGCGTCTGCTGACGAGTTCACGGCGCCATTCCGCGGGGAATAGTGACCATTCTGCGTTCTCTCTGCATCCTCTTCCCACAGCTGGTTGAACTTGCGCTTCACGGGTCGCGCAAGGACGGACATCTCTCTCCAAGGAAGTGGTTAGATCTGGCGCATAGCTTAACCTTTCCCGTCCGACGACGCATTTCAGTTCTTCTCCAAGAACAAGAAATTCCCTTCCATCCGTGGTGGTGTGTCGTCTGTCGTCTCGTCCCTCTCGCCACAGCGGCTAAAGGCATTGCCGCTAGCGACCCGACATCGGGGCGGATCAACTTGGCGTCCGGGCGGGCAACTTCGAACGACCTTTTGCTTCCTCACAGCGAGCAGGGACAGCGTCAGGCATGCGGTCGCCTTGAATTGGATTGAAGCAAACGCTGCTTTTTATTTTTATTTTTTTTTTTTGCTCAGGGAACCTCACCTGATCTTGCTTTTTGGTGAGTGCTATCTCCATTGTACTTATGATACTAGGATTGAACGGAGTACGCTCTGAAGTTAGATCGCCCAGCTCACGCCCCTCGGTTATGCGCACTTGGTTCCGATCCCCCACAACGGTCTGCCAATGGCAGTAATTCCCCAGACTTCATGAGCTCCTAGATATCGATACCCTGCGTCGATATTCTCCCCCCTTAGGACATACTAGTCCCTGCCTGCATGGGCTGGTCAGGATGTGCTTCTCTCCTACTGCGAGACCGCTTAATCATTCTCCCGTTGCCGCAAACCATCACATTCCAACCTCCGGGGTAATCTGAAAATTACGCGAGAAAGCGATTTCGAAAGAAAGAGGCAATGAAGAGACAGCGCGTCTCCCGCGCTTGCGATACGTGTCGAGTTAAGAAAGATCGCTGCGACGGGGCCAGGCCGAGCTGCGCAACTTGTTCTTCGCTCCAGCGGTCCTGTAGCTACAAGTCAACAGGAAAGAAAAGGGGCGTTCCCACGGGATATCTGCGTACGCTTGAGCTTCTCTGGGGCCTTGTTTTTAGTCAGATCCGGGGGAGCGAACAAGCTGTTCGGACACTACTCAAGACAGTAAACATACCCGGCCAGCTGGGGCAAATCAGCAAAGATGGAGAGGGCTCGAATACGTATCTTTCTGCGTGGAAGCAGAGTTCCGTGCTCAAGGAGGTTGAAAGAGTGTTGGCGTCCTTAGAACAGCCCGAAGAGGAGACCAACAGACACAACCAAGCGCCAGCTAGCAGTGCCTCCCCAGAGGATTCTGACAGCATCAACCAGCTGTCTTTAGAGTGGCATGTTCCTGATGGACTCGACCAGAGGCATGACGACCTCGCGAATACAAACGTTATCCCAATCGAAAGATCCCAGACGGTGGATCCCAATCCCCCTCCGAGTCGTGAAACTCGGGACTGTGGAGTCCAGGCCGATATACAGCAAACGACCAGCACGCATACTGCAGCTGACAAGCATAACTGTGCAGGCTCGAGTTGCTCTGGTTTCACCGGACCGCGCGAGCTGTGCCTCCCTCAAAACGCCCGCCAGCTATTCGACATATACTTTTCTTATACCAATTCGTGGCTTCCCATCATCGAGAAGCATGAAGTCCTACGCGCCGCGTTTTCCTATGGTACCAAAACTCTATGCATATCTCGCTCTCAGAAAGGATCCGGAGACCACGCCGCTATGTGGGCTATCTTGACCCTTGCGTCATTTCAACATTCGTCCAGATTTTCAAACAACCCCCAGAATATTAGCTCACAACAACGAGAGCCGCTGGATTCTGATGCGTTGTACGGAATTGCTCGATGGCTAATACCTCCGGAGGATGACGGCTCTTACGAACTTGGGCATGTTCAGGCATTACTTATATTGTCGCTTGTCAAGTTTGGTCAACAACAGTGGTCTACAGCGTGGAATCTGATCGGCTTCGCCATCCGCATCGCAATGGGCCTTGGGCTCTGTCACCCTTTTTCGTCCAGAAGAACTCCCAGAGCCTCCACGGACCAAAAAAACCACGGAAAGGCAAAGCATGTTTTCCTGGCATGCTTTGTGCTCGATACCCTGATTGCCATGGAGATGGGTTGCTCGCCACTTCTGCGAAAAGAAGACGTATCGCGGGTTGGTCCTCTGGACGAGGATGGACTGGAAGAGTGGCATCCGTGGGAGGACCAGGCTGGCTTGGCTCCCAATCCGTCCTGTCATGATTTTTTCGGTCGAGGACCCCTTCATGCGCTGAGCACGTTCAACCGTCTCGTCTCGTTGATGTGCATCCTGAACGACTTTTGCTGTAGCAGTCGTGAGGCGTCTTTTACGGATTCAGATTTTGAAAATCTCGAGCGTCGAATGCGGCATTGGGCATCCAACCTGGAGCCGAAGCACTGCATTACCCTACAAGAGAATAACAATATTTCCGTCCCGACTGCCCCGCATGTACTAGGGCTTCACCTGGCCTATGAAGGCACGCTTGCGAGAATGAACCTTGATCGTCGACAACACCGAGAGAAGGGCTTGGCTACAACTCCGTCGAGGACACAGACATTCGAGGGCACAACGAGATTGGTAACATTAATCAAGGCTTACGTGGACAACTACAGTTTGTCCGCGACATCGCCAACTCTCCTGATCTTCCTCCCAGTTGGTAGTCGCGAAGCTGATGCGTCCCTTGGCCCCAACTTGAGCTACACACTTCAAACCATGGCCACCCAGCTCTCGCTGGTCTGGAGAGTACGCCAACGCGCTGGACGTCCGCAAGGAGAAGATTCGACGGCAAGCGGTGGGAATGCTGCTTTAGTGCTGCAGCGCCCGCAGGGAGAAACTGCATCTAGTGATGACAGGGTCGCGGAGAGATCGAAGATGATGCCAGCTCAAGCTCCCCCGAGAACTTCGTTGTCTTCGGTTACATGGGTCAGCCACATGCCACCGCTTGACGCGAGTTCAGCATTGTCTATGCAGCCACCTACTCCTTCACTAAACAGGGCTGGAACGGATATGGATACCCCAGGCCCGGATCATGGTCGGTTCCAGCATCCGATTCCATCTTTGTCCACAAGCTTGCAGCCGTCCCTACACACCTCAGACAAACAATATCAACGTGTGCAGAACGAGCCCAGTATCAATACCGACACTTTCGTAGATATGGACGAGTACAGCGTGCCACGACAAACGAGGATTGCTCCTGATCTGGACGCACTGCTTGACGAGCTGGACTCTCTAGAAGAGACCGACAAGTAAGTCACTCCGTGTGTTGTACAAGCCCCATAAGCAGACGCAACTAACTATGAAAAATTTCCAGGCCGGACCATCAGCCCGTCTTCATGCGAAACCTGGGGTTTGCGCCCAACTCGGGAGTGTCTGAACTGTACACGTATTCCAGTCAGCTAGATCCTTTCATGCTGCATCATAACACTACGGCTTCCCAAGACGTGTTTCAGGACCCCCGGCCACCGCCAGAGGATCTATAACAGTTAGCCTTTCAACGTATCGCTGGGTGTTCCGAACCCAACTCCTTATACTGAGATGGAAGGAAGCACAGCAGGTGACGGCGACGGAATCTTGGGAATTATGAATTGTGAAACATGAACGGCGTGTATTATGTACTTGGCCCTTGGAACGAATTCATTGTGTTTGGCAGTGGAATCCGGTACATCTAGCATGAATGCGCACGCAATTGGTCCTCCTGAGCAAACGAAAACTACAGCACCGATTTTTCCTCGTCCCTTTTTTTGAAATTCAGCGCAATATGCTCGACCGCCACCTTGTACCCATACACGCCCATTCCCACAATGACGGCGGCTGCTTTGTCGCTCAGATAGCTGTGTCTCCTCCACTCCTCGCGCGCATGCACGTTGCTGACGTGCAGCTCAATGAAGGGGATGCCAACGCCAGCGAGGGCGTCCCTGATGGCGACGGATGTGTGCGTGAAGGCGCCCGGATTGATGATGATACCGTCCACGCCCTCTGTGCGGGCGGCCTGAATCCGGTCGACGATGGCACCCTCGTGGTTGGATTGGAATGTCTGCAGATTGGCGGAAAGGGAGGCGGCGTGCGCGATGCAGTTAGCTTCGACGTCGGCAAGCGTCGTGGTGCCGTAGATATGGGGCTCGCGAGTGCCCAGAAGGTTGAGGTTGGGGCCGTTGATCAGGAGGATGGACTTTTTGTTGACCATTATGGGTAATGTTTTTTTTTTAAAATTGGATTGATTGATTTATCTTTGGAGATAGACAGGAATCATGCCAGAGCTTGCTGATGGTGGTGTGTGTATTGGTGTTTACAGATGGCCGACCCTGCAAGCAGCCTACTGACGTCGACTCCTATAAATGATCACCACCAAGCCCAGTTCAATATTCTTGATAATGGAATATATACATTCTGCCCCTACCCATTGCCTGTCCATCATACGGAGAGAGAGATGCGGATGTTCCTCATGGCCCACCTTTATTCTGCGTGGAGTTTGGTTTCCACGAGGGTGGGAGAACTCTTTGCCGGGAACTGTCCGCACTCCACCAATCCAACCCTCCATCCAAAACTGATGCAGTGTCTCAGTACCGGCGAACTGGGACCGACCCCGAGTTGAATAATAATCTCCGTATGTCGACCTCCAGTTTGTACAGCGGTGGGGACGCTGGATCACCGAAAAGCCAGCCCCGCGGCTGGCGACGGCAATTTCGCTTTGTGACGGACGGCTCTTCAGCTACCACGAATCGAGGCTGATGGGCTCTCCATTCTCCCTTTTTTTCTTTTCTTCCGTCACGAGTCCAACAAACGTGAACTGTGGGAGCAGCGTCGCAGAGAGTATATATAACTCATACTTTATTGTTTGAGGGTATTACATCCTTAAAATAGACAGTACTAATGGCTTTTCCGGAAATCAGCGCCCAGGAACTCGACGAGATTTATCAGTTTGCCGTCGATCTTGGGAAACGCGCGGGAAAGATCCTTCTTGATGCAGTGGAAAAACGAATCGAAGGAGCAGGGGGGAGCCCAACAGTAGATTCAGTCGAGAAAGACAATGCAGTGGATATCGTGACGCAGGCCGACGAGGACGTGGAACAGTTTATTCGAGGGGAGATCCAGCAGAAATATCCGTCTCACAAGTAGGTCCAAGGGCAGGAGCAGTCATAAAGTCCTAGCTCGTCTGTCATTGGTGTCATCCCGGTTGACGCTTCTGGTGGTGATGCTTGCAGGTTCATTGGTGAAGAGACGTATGCCAAAGGGCAGAGTCGCGAGTATCTGATTGACGACCAGCCAACATGGTGCATTGATCCGCTAGACGGTTGGGCATCCCCCACTCTCTCCCATCGGCGGCTACTTGTGATAAAAAAAAAGAAAGAAAGAAAGAAACTTATGTATTTCCCAGGAACCGTCAATTACACGCACCTTTTCCCGCTCTTCTGCGTCTCCATCGGCTTCGTCCTCCAGCGTCGCCCCATCATCGGGGTCATCTACGCGCCCTTCCAGAACCAACTCTTCACGGCATGTGCTGGCCGTGGTGCCTGGCTCAACGGCAAGCATCGCCTCCCTCTGATCCGAAACCCTGCGCCGGCACCACTCCCGCGGGATGCGCCCAAGGGCTGCATCTTTGCCTGCGAATGGGGGAAGGACAGGAGAGATATTGAGGGGGGGAATTTGCACCGGAAGGTGGAGAGCTTTGTCAATATGGCTGCGGAGATTGGGGGCAGGGATGGCAAGGGAGGAATGGTCCACGGGGTCAGGAGCTTAGGAAGCGCGACAATGGACCTGGCGTACACGGCGATGGGGGCGGTGGATATCTGGTGGGAAGGAGGTTGCTGGGAATGGTAAGCCGCTTGTCGCCTCCCTCATCCTGACCTAGCGTGGCCTGACGGGGATGCGGATAGGGACGTTGCGGCTGGCATCGCGATACTCCTCGAAGCGGGAGGTTTAGTCACGACTGCCAACCCACCCGAGAACCCAGATGCTGCCCCGATAGAAGAAGCACGGCTCGGGAGCAGACTGTACCTGGCCATCAGGTAAGTTGTACTCAGTATCACAAGTGATGCATTCTGTGTGTGTGTGTGTGCGCGCGTGCTGACTGGGCAAAAACAAAAAAAAACAGGCCAGCAGGTCCTTCAGACACCGAGACTGGCCGTCAGAGCCAGGAAAGAGTAGTTCGAGAAGTATGGCGTCGTGTACGACGACTTGACTATTCTCGTCCAGGAGCGTAAGCTACTATTCACCATCGGTAACGAAGAGCTCTAATCCTATATACACATGTCTCTATTAGTTTGATATGGTCTTGTCTATAACAAAATAAATGGCACATGGTTCGATCAGCCCAAGAGCCAATTGCACTCGAAGTATTTTTTTTTTTTTTTGAAAAAGAAAAAAAAATCAGCTTTCACAGGCTCGATCTGCTCGATCTGCGTGGAGTTGTTTTTGATTCGATTGCCTTCGCAAGCACATCCTTGACCTTCTGCACCAGACCTGGCACGGCGACGACATCGGTTCCAGTCCACAGCCGGGCCTGCTCCAGTCCCTGCCAGAGCATGGCTTCCTGGCCTAGAATGACCTTCCACCCGGCACTCTCCGCCAGGCCGGCAAGCTCCGTCCACGGCACCGGATGGTAGCACATCTCGAGGAACACGCCCTTGAGCTCGCGGGCGAGGAAGGCCTGGACGATCATCCGGGTGCGCACCTCCTCCGGGGTTCTCGGAGGGTAGTTCGGGATGGCGGAGACGACGACGGCCGGCATCTCGACGCGGGCGGCCTCGGCCGGATCCGAGATGGCGATGATGGGGATGGTCCGGAGCCGCGGGTCCGAACGCTGAGCGTCCTCGGACAGAATCTGCTTGATCTCCTGGGGGTCGCGGTTGACGATGTAGATCTTGCTGCACTTTAACCACTTGCGCATGGCGTAGACCGCGGCGCGCGCGGTGCCACCGCCTCCGATGATGAGGCCTGGTTTACTCGCATACGGCGGATCCTCCTCCGCCCGCTCCGTGTCCGCCTCATCACTCTTATCGCCAGTGGTGGTGGTGGTGCTGCTGCTGGCGGCGTGCGTATTCTGTAGGATGGCCTCTCGGATGCCGATGCAGTCTGTGTTGGTCCCGACGAGCAGCTTCTTCCCATGGCGGTGCCTCAGGAAGATGGTATTACAGGCCCCGATGTGGCTCGCCTCCTCGGTCAGCTCGTCCAGGTGCGCCATGATGCTCACCTTGCGCGGCATGGTGACGGAGGACCCGACGAACTTGGCATTGGCGCGGATACTCGCGATGAATTTGTCCACGGACGGAGATCTGGTGTACGGTGGCGGGTAGGTGTCGGAGGTGCCGTAGACGCTGGAGAGGGGGAACTGCGCCCATCTGAGGTTCAGAGCATCGTAGATGGTCTGGTGGAGGAGCGGCGAGAGCGAGTTGAGCAGCGGGTGGCCGTAGAGATATGCGACGCCGTCCAGATGCGGAGGGATCGGGATGGGTTCTTCGGGTTGTTCTTGCGGTGTCGCGGGAACGTTCGCCATGTTCAGATTGTCCTATAGAGCAGTGGTGGTAGTGGTATAAGCATGCACTGATACTAGACAGTACTAGGCCTAGTACCAGTAATCCTGGGAGTCGTCTTCAACCGCGTAACTGAGGCTAGATCGATTTTTCTACAGAGGGATGATTTTGCAGTAATAGTAGTAGTAAGAGTAATAGTAGTAGTAGCAGTCATTCATCGTAGTGTTTCATCGTGGAGCGTGCACTGGCGATAGATATCTCAGACGGAAGTCTCCTGACGGCCTCATCGGCTTCAGGCAGGTGAGTCGCACCCCGTGGAATCTCGGGATGGCCATATAAGATAATGGCTAATTCTTTCGAGCTTCTTTGCGAATGGGGTGATCCGGTTCTGCGGTTCTCTCTCTCTGGTTT
>FQSS02000077.1:5309-38441 GCA_900128795.2 Malbranchea cinnamomea
AAAAAAAAAAAAAAAATCCAGAACATGTCACATATCACGATGAGATATGACAGAGAATAGACGGCCTCCTCTCCCAAAAAAAGGAATCAGTCTTTTGTCCGCGGACACGGATGTAGAGAAGAAAGAGTCTCATGACTCTAGAGCCGACGGGCTTATTGTAAGGATAACCACAAGGCTCGAGATCATCAGAGCAGCTGTAAAGAACGCCACAAGTGCGACACTTCCCCGACTTGCAGGGAATTTCCCGCGAACCACCCAATACTGACTCTCAAAGTAGCGGTGGAATCCAATGAAGAGCACCACGATCGCGATCCCAATGAACGTGGCACCTAGCGGTTTCCCAAGACTGCGGATCCGTTCAAAGTCTGAATCGTTTTCAACTACATGAGAAAATGGGACATGCGGTGGTAGGATAGGCGCGTACGGGCGGAGGTTGTCAGAAGACGTGGAAGAACTTGTAGATCCAGGTGATAGGGTGGTGTTGAGGCGGAAGAGTTGGGTTATTGCAATGCCTATCGAGGCAAAGGCCAGGGAAGTGCGAAGCCAGGCGAGGAATGTGCGTTCTGGTTTATCATTTCCATCGTTAACGACATCAATCTGGGTAATTATTGGCATTAAGCAGAGACCGTACCTAAAGCCAAGTGATCCCGGGCAACACTGCCCTTGTTCTCTAGCTCAAGACTACCGTATTTCTCAGCTGCCCTTTTGTACCATGGCATCTTTTGGGTTTCTGTATCGTCCGAGCGAGCACTATTGGATGTGTTCTGACCATTCTGCTGGGGCTGAGGTTGTGGCTGTGATTGGCAGAAGGTCCTGTAGTCCTGCTCCTGGGAGACAGTACTGCTGGAGGCATTGACTTCTGTTGACTGAAAACTTGGGCGTGTCGATTCTCGTGTAATGATGGGAGTGTCCTCACGGGCGGCAGAAGCCAACTGGCGGTTTGTTTGGGAGGGTGGCGACTTCGATGATGTGCGGGATGTCATCGCTTTCCTCGCGGGTGAGCGTTGAACAAGACGGGGCGTACGGAGTAACAATGGAGATTCCGGCCAAGATGGTTTGTGAGACAGAGATGGGGAGTGAGAGAGAGCTCAAATGACAGCTCGTGAGACGGACCCCTTGGTCCAAGGGCCATGCAGAGATGCTCGAAATCGTGTGACGCTGTGCGGAGGGTTCCAGAGTTCGTACGTCCCGTCTGCCAAACGACAGAGGTAAGCTGTGACTTTTTCGACGGAGCACAAACGCCTCCAGGCCGTCATTGGCACCGTTGGGATCCAGTTGAGGCGACCGATCTGTCCTTGGTCGCCGACATTTCAAACTGTCCTGACCAAGCGCTCTCCCGACTCGATCGGCGAACCCTGCAGCTCGCTGATCATCGCACACACGAGCATCTCAAGCCACACGCTCTTGGCGCGAGAGCAAGAACCGCCGGGATCACCGTCCAATCAATCCATGGCCAAAACGCAAACGACATCTTGCGTGAGGTTGACGATAGACGGAGAAGACGCATAACAAGCCACACTACTCTCGCTGCGGGACGGTTAGTCATGACGCCAACAGAGTGATGAGAATGAGAATACTACTATTGTCGCAACTAGTTCCCGACCGATGCACAAACAAACGGCTTTCGACGTCCCACCTTGTAATCTACGGCTTGATCGAGGCAAAGATCGAAGACGCATTCGAGGTCATCCTCACATCATCCATCGTCAGCGCACTGTCGCCTTCACACTAGTGCATCGGTCACACAGCCTTTAACAAAATCCTTCATTCCAGTCGACCTCTCACAGGCTTAGCTCCATTCTGAAGCTGTCTTCCCAAAGGGCGCTAATCTTACCTGCTTCGCAAGACGTCTAGAAATTTCTGGACGTCGATACAGATGGCATGATAAAAAGTCAAAACGAAACATCACCAAGCATGATGATTACTTGGAGATTGATACGCTAGTTATGATACTGTAGTACTATCTCAACTGCCCAAACAGACGAAAAGGGTGAGGTGCTTGTCGAACAACAGAATAATCTGCCAACCCCAGGAAAGATATCAAGATTCATCTAATACTTGCCAGCAGTGTCAATTTCTTGCGCTTATTATGAAAGTTGTCGAGACGTGAGACTCAATAATATGGTCAATTAGTGCAAAGCCTAAGACACGGGGCCAGAACGAGCTCCCCGAAGGCTCTCAACTTGGATCCGGTGGTAGGGCTACCCGTTGGCCTACTAGCACTTCTTTTCCCTTTCCCATTGTCCTTGTAGCTGAGCCGTAAATGCTTATCCGTATCTTTTAAGTGAATCCTCTACTGCTGCTACTCCAATAGAGACTACCACTAAGCAGTACTACTACAATTCTTTAACTTTGCTTTCCGGTGAAGACATCCATCAGCGCAGGGATTAAGTAATGATCCGAGGCACGATAACTTAGATTAAGCTTTCTAAATAATAATTTGATGCCTCACGCGAGATCATCCGATTACTCATTTTTTGCATGCCTTTCACTGCCGCTCGAGAGAGTCCAAATCCTTCGAAAACCCAGGCGTGTTTGAGGGTGGTTCCTCGTGAATCGCGATCATGCCGGAGAGCGCGAGGAGACAAAAGGTCGTCATCGTGGGAGCGGGCCCCGTTGGCTCCCTAGCCGCGCTCTACGCCGCGAGGCGGGGTGACCTGGTGGAGATGTACGAGCTTCGAGGAGGTAGGTTGTAACATTTCAGCTTGATCACCGTGGTCTTGGGTGACTATCACCTTTTTTTTATAATCCCCTTTCAGCTTTTCACTTATGGGCCATTTTCCATTTGAGAGATCGTGTCAGAAAAAGCTCGCAGGAGAAAACCCATGGAGCACGGCACAACTGGTACCACTGTTATGAATACCCCCAAAGCAACCCCCGCCCTAGGTTGATATCATGTCTACTTCCATGCCACTTGATTCTCAAACCTCCAGAGTGCATATTTTCAAGATCCTGAGTCTTGAAGAGTTTTTCTCTCCGACAGCCCACATTTCTAGAGGGTTTATTTCTTGGTACCTGGGAAATGCGAGTGTTAAAACTGCCGGGCTAATGCGCATCCATTCTAGATCTTCGTGACCCTTCGACAATTCCTCTAAACTTCACAAAATCGATCAACTTAGCCCTATCAGAACGGGGCATCAATTCTATAAGGCAGGTAAACCGTCCAGGCTTCGTCGAGGAAGTGATGAAAGACACCATCCCGATGTATGGCCGAATGATCCATGGCGAGAAAAACGGAAAGTTCGTGGAAGAAAGCCAGCCCTATGATGTTCATGGACGGGTCAGTCGCTCGCTTACTGTCTACATAGATTGAGGGGGAAAAGATCATCTTTGTGCTGAATGGTTCTCTCCAGTTCATCAACGCCATTGACCGCGGCAGACTCAACTCGATCCTCCTCGATGAGCTCGAGAAAACGCCAAATGTCAAGCTGTTCTTCGATCACAAGTTGACAGGCGCAGATTTTAGAGCAAACAAAGCATGGTTCGAACGTCGAAGCCCCACTGACACCGTGGGCACGTTCCAGGCCTCCCAGAACGATGACAAATCCATCAATGTCAGGCGCGCCCCTGAAATTGAAGTCCCATTCGATCTCTTGATCGGCGCAGATGGCGCTCATTCAGCCACGAGGTTCCACATGATGAAGTTCGCACGGACGGATTACCAGCAGGAGTATATCGACACCCTGTGGTGCGAATTCCGCATCTCCCCATCGGAAGATGGGGATTTCCGCATCTCCCCGAACCACCTCCATATCTGGCCGGGTCGCGAATTCATGTTCATCGCCCTGCCGTCTCCCGACAAATCTTTCGTATGCACCCTCTTTGCACCATCAGCACACTACGCAGCGCTCGAGAAAAACCCCGAGTCAATCCTAGAATTCTTCAAGATCCACTTTCCCGGCGTATCTCCAGAACTCATCCCGCCAGACTCTCTCCAGAAGCAGTTTATCGAGAATCCTCATCTCCCCTTGATCAGCATCAAATGCTCCCCTCACCACTTTGGATCCAGCGTCGCCATCCTTGGTGATGCGGCCCACGCCGTCCTCCCATTCTACGGACAGGGGTTGAACGCCGGTCTGGAAGATGTCCGCATTCTCTTTGACCTCTTTGATCGCTATGGAGTGTATAATCCCGATGTCCAGAACGACCCAAAGCGGCAAGCGGAAGCACGTGCGGCGGCGCTAGAAAGCTATACCCTCCAGCGTGTGCCCGATGCGCACGCCATCAATGACCTGTCCAAGCGGAACTATCTGGAGATGCGCTGGGGCGTAAAATCGCCGGTATACCGGTTCCGAAAATGGATCGAGGAGACCATCTCCAACTACGCCCCAAGCCTGGGCTGGGCGACGCAGTATGCTCGTGTGAGCTTTGGAAATCAACGGTACTCGGAAGTGGTCAAAGCAACCGAGCGGCAGGGCAAGGTGCTGATCAGGGCAATGGGCTTGACGCTGGGGTCTGCCGTTGGGCTGGTCGGGCTGTGGATGTGGAGGTGGAAGCGGGCCAGGGCATTGGCGACCACTATTTTTGGACGCTCGAGCGACCTGCTGAGCGGGTGGAATTAAATTCATTGACCACACCTATTTCACAAGAGAAGGAGGTGTCAGCTGTGTTTTTGTATGTTCGTCGTTCTGTGCACTCTGTACAAAATCCCCGCTCAGTTGTCGATTCAATCACTTTTCGCTGCGAGGAACTTACTACTACATCCCTTAGACATACCTATCGCCATACCCATATCAGCAATGATACTTGCTATTCATCATCATGGCCATCATCATGATCTGAGCGGGATACGACTTTCTGCACAAATATGTCCTGGACTCGCAACATCGAGTCAGCATTGGAACATTGGCCCACTTCAATGGCGAATTCATCTAGCCGTTGATTTGTTTGTGCGCCTGGAACTCGAGACGATTCGTACACTGTTTTGAGAAGTAGTACTAGTATATAGTAAAGCAAATCAAAGGTAGTAATACTTACAACTTTTCGTCAACACCGGTTACTCCAAGAACTATGGCGTAGTGGTAAGCTGTAATACTACATACTACTGACCACCCGTCCTCTCCTCCTTCACTCTCCTGACCAGAATGCGCTTCAGGGGATATTTAGAAGGAAGTTTTTTTGATTGGACGACGAAGTCGTAGGAAGCTCAAATAAGCGTCTACCATTCCGTTTACGGTTTAGTGGTCGTCAATTGCCCAACACCTACACAGTAAGATGACGTGATGGCACCTGTCGACATGGATAGGTGGACGATTCACGAAATGATGCCAGTACATGATGCATCTATCGTGGATTTTAGAGTTCTTCATAATGAGAGTCTACAGATAGTCAAATGATCAAGACTCAAAGCCGAGTTGATTATCCGCGGACGTGAAAAACAGTTTGTTAAGCCGAAGCCCGTGTTTTTGATACTATAATACGCTAGTATGCATCGAAGAGATAGCAGGGCTCAAAGCTAACGACGAGAAGAACAATTTTGCCCAAATCTGTATATCCAAATCTCCTCACGTCACTATACTATCCACAAGTCAAACTCGGGTGTGTCCAAGGAAACAATAAGCCAAAGGGCAAAACATGAATGACGTGCCTTGAAGACAGAAAGCGTGACGAACCAGCTGGGACAACTTAAAGTAGAATCAAAAAAATCTAAACCGTCCAGGCCAGGAAGGACAGATAATATGTGAAATTCTGGAAGGTTTGATGAATCGCTTTGACGCGCAGAAGCTGACAGCTAAGTGGCAATGAAAAATGAGGCGAATATGCAGTCGTCATTTCAATTATCACCAGAGGCCAGAGCCTTTCTCGTGCCCCCAACCCTATAACGGCACACGTTAGCATATCGGCAAAAATACTGGAGGAAGAGATTAGTGCAGTGCAAGCGGAAAACGCACCTTTTCCTTCAACTTGGCGTGATAAGCACTGTCACGATCCTTCCGTGAGATATGGCTATCTCGCGAACCCATCGTCGAGAAAATACTGCCTGCTCGCCTCTGGAAGCGTGACGGTGGTACCTTGGCCGCATCTAAGAAAAGTGTAACCCATTAGCAGCAGGCTCCTGGTGCAGGCAAATATGGAGTCGCCACGTACCCCATTCTTTGCTCATACGTCTATCCAACGAACCACTTCGCTGCGGAGAGACAGAATCCGATCCCGGAGACGTGGCATCGCGGCTTTCACGACGCCCAGAAGCGGATGCCGTCCTTGTAGCAAAGTATTCCCCGTTCGGTGACTGGGCGGTGGTATATGGGTCCTTCAAAGCCGCGGCAAAATCACCTTTTCCGGCTTCGGTTGTTTTATCAACAAAAGCTGTAGAAATTGAACGCGTTAGAAACAGGTTCAATTAAGATGATTCTTGTAGAACAGCAGAAAATCAATTGACACTTCAAGCAAAATGTGGGAGGGAAAATCGTGACATCTGCTTACAGGCTTCAGTCGAACCAACAGTAGCAGAGCGTCGGCCAGTTGAAGACATAACGAATGAATGCCGATGGATGATTGAAGGTCTCGAATTGAATCGACTGGAAATCCTGCTGCGTCCGTTCAATCCGAGGCTAACAGTCGCCGTTGATCCTCAGATTAGGGGGGACGGCGAATTGAACTCGAGAAGCTGTGTCTGTATTCGGTGTTTTGAAGCGTAAAGCTATAATGAGGTATGGAAGCTTGACGAACAAGTGTTCTGGTGCAGCTTCACACAAGTCCACCAAGAATCAAGAGGCGATGGGAGTGCTGGTATATATACTATATATATACCACTAGGCCAGGCCCAGCATGAGCTGATCATCGAGAGGCGAAGGAAACAGGACGGCAGTAAGCTTCTGGATCCCCTCGACAGCTTATTCGGCCAACGCGGGGAAAAGGTGTGTCAGCCTCTGGGAGACGCAGGCATGGGCGATGTGGTCATGGATGAACTCTGTATGCAAACGGACGAGCCGGGACAAGGATTGGATACCCAATACGAATTGAGCTCTGCGGATGCCGAGAAAGTAAAAATTGGGCTTCCATGGTTAGCTGCATCACATCTCGTGTCGGACTGGCCACACGAGGAATCTTGTTTAAACGTTGTCCAGCCAGGCGACACATTGCACTGGATATCAGCCATTGCTGGTGTGGCGAGTAATGCAAGGGTGGATGTACTCTCGCCTTTCATGCTCAGTAATCGACTTTAGTAGTTAGTAACTAACGTACTGTGAATGATTAATACCACTCTTGACTAGTAGTGATGATTGGGGCGAAACCCGTTGTTAGCATCACATTCGTAGCCCTGGATGGCTTTTCTGGCATGAGAGAGGGTAAAGTTGGGACTTTGATACCCCAGTCAATTACGTATGCTCTCAGATCCAAGCCCGGGTCCAAGCTCTTGTCCCACGATCAGAGCGGCTTCGGAACATACAGTACAATTATCGTCATACGGAGTTGAAGTTGACCACAAAGATTAGCACATTGATTATTCGACCACCGCCGGCGGATCAGCCCGTCACTTAGGCTCTGCCTGCGCATCTCCGTGTGTGCACGGACCGATCAACCCACTCTGCCTGGCATCCACTGTGTTCTCTCGCGTGTTATAAACGACTCGGACTGTTCCAAGAACTGGGGAGGAAAAAGTCTGAAGAGATGCGATAATTATCTGCAGCCTTCAAATTGACCAGACAGAAGAGATGTAGTAACTTGATTCATTTGCTTTTCCCAGAGGAGTCAGATTAGTGGCCGCTTGTGTGGCCCCCAATACTAATCTGAGAATTCCGAGCAATGTAAATCGTCTGGTATTGAACCTCAGGTAGTACTCACATGGAAGGACACCGGAATCCAAGGCCTTGGTCTGCACCCGGTAACCTTTTTGAAAATGCAGTGCGCTATGAAAGGACAAGTGACGACTCACAAATGACTTCGGTTAATATCTTCCTTTCTTTATTATTGGCATACTACGAGTGCAGAACGAGGCTGGTGCTCATTCACAGTTGGACCAAAAAAACGGACATCAAAGAGCACGGCCACAGATCACGAGACAACGTTGGGCTGAAAATGCGGGGGGTAATGTCCCCGGCGATCTCGTAGCCTTCTCCCACACTTGCATTGTGTTAGCCCTGATGCAGATGTAGATCTGGCAACACACTGGAAGACGGCACGAGCAAAGCAAAAGAGGAAACCATGCTGGGTGGCCTCATACTTTGCCATAAGCTTTCACCACTCTCGGTGTTACTTGGGACCGCGCTTTGATGAATGCTCAGAGAACACCACGATGCACATGAGACACCATGTCATTAGTACCGTGTAGCACCGTGCCCTGAGGGCGTGAGTGTCGTGCCATACAGGGTGAAAGAACAAATCCAGGTTGGTCCCCTTAAGCCACATAGAAGACAACCGACATAGCCTGTATTCCATAGACTAGGCAAAAGAAGAGAAGAGAAAAAAAAAATTAGCTTGGTTGAACCCCATTCCTTCAGCACATTACTGTCTCTGAAACATTAATGCATGAATTTATCGCGACCGAGTAGTACTAATCCCGCAACTCCCCTAAAAGGCTTTTTAAATGAGAATGGCTAAGCACGCGATGAGCCAGCCAGATTGATTCGTTTTGCAAACCGAAATTCAGGATGAGACAATCATCGTCCAGCCACAATCTGCAGAATCCTGGTTTGAAAATGATGATGGTCTGCAAGGGGGAAAACGCTATGAAGTTCTTTTCCACCCGTGCAAGCATCGGTGCCTGCCAAGTTGGTCAAGCGAAGAAGCATTCTAAAAGGGGAGAACGAAACCTCTATTTGGGGCTGGAGGAAAAACGCGGACCATAGGTTGTATCTTGTCCCAGTAGTTGCTCGAGGTGGCAGATCTAGTAAGTTTTGCTGAAAGGAAGCAATCAGAAAAATGGGATAGGTGTGATAACACTGTTGCGGGAAGAAAGACCAGGAACCGCTTATCCGAAAGAGAGGCCTCTTAGGATTTTTAATACCTACCCAACTATTGTTTAGTAAAGGTGAGATGAGCGATGATGCTCCAACAGAATGGATGTAGTCGTGCCTACATAGAGCAGTCCTACCAAGACATTCCACTCGTCAAATTCCTCACAGGGAATTTGACGACTTACTGTAATCAATGTCTTCGCCGGTCGTCAGGATACCCAATAGTTGTGACCAAGAGACTGGCAGTTTGCAGCTCCAGCAAGACGGGTCAACTGAAGGAAGCGATGACGTGGGAGTCGAACAAGAAGCACTGGCAACGTGGGCAATCCTTAACTATCATGCGCCGTGATTAGTTATCTCTGGCGATTTAGTTATCTTATCTTGATCTGATCAAGCTTCGAGCTTTGTTCTGGGGACGCCCGGTTGACGACGAAGCTGAACGGCATCTCTCATCCTGAATAGCTTTGCGCAGTGTTAAGAGCTGCTATGGTGAGCGAAAACCCCTTGAAGTGTCTGTCTCCTGGAACTTGGACTCGGTCTGATGTGTTTTTGTGCGCGGAACTGAGCCTTCACCGAGTGGCCGGGCCGTGTCATGTGACTTACTTGATCTGACAAAACAGCGTTAGCCGATTGGCCAAGAGGAGCCATTGATTTATCTGCAGCCAATGAGCTGAATGGTGATCAATTATCCTGCGCTGATTGGGAGAATGCGCCCCATCAATATGTCATACACTGGACGCTTTTGGCTTCCTCAGCTGTGAAACCTCAACATAGGGATGCGCCAATCCCTCCATGGCGTGAACGAGAGAGCGTTCTTCCAGGCAGTGCAAAGATGTTACATTCAAGGGCCTTTGCACACGGTATCCGATCTTGTGGTCAGGTATAGCAATATTAGCATTCAAATCACACTGTGTGCTTCGTTTAGCTGTGTTGTAGTTACCAATATCAAAAGTCGACTACTCCATACCACCTAGTGGTACCGGTACCTCTCTGTAGATTTTACCTTCGCCTTGTAGCCACCGCAACCAGCTCCGTCAAAATCCGTCTGCCTGAGAAAAATCAACGGCCCATTTTCATAGGTACAGGACGGGAAGACACGGGGGTATTAAGCTCAAGCAAAAGTCCATCTTGACGCATAAATATTCAAAGTTGACAAAGAGTCCCCTGGTGGATCAGATCTGATCAGATCAGATAACATTATCTCCGAGAGTCAGCCAACCTTTTCCTCTCCGCTCTCCTCACCACCCGTACTTCTTTCATCATCTGCATCCTTTCGACCTCCTCGCTTTCTTCCAAACATCGACTCTTTGATAGCTTGAACACGAGTCTTACCATCCGCAACCGTTGCGCGGCCGCTTTTCTAGGGCAGCCTCCTTGGTTAGGATCAGCCTCAGAGTGACACGTTGATCGAGCCTTGCTTTCCCTCCTGATCCCGCACGTTACTCCATCAGCCTGCCAACGGTTTGATCATCTTCCCGTCATCAGGCTGCATTCCGTCCTTTGCTCGCCCTTGCCACGTCGATCCTTTCGGCGTCTGTTTCCCGCAGTTTCCGACTTTCCTTTATTTAGCTGCCTCTTGGAGTCGATATACTGCACTCGTCGGCGACAGAATCATCTTTGGAAAAGTCGTACGCTGGAAGTTTGGTCCGAAATTCTACCTCGACACGTTGTATAGCGCCTGGGATAAGAGAATACACGGAATAAGAGTGGAATGCTGGCAGCTTTGATGTTTCTCTCTGATCTCTGATCTCTGATGGATACCTTGACGAGGCTGCCCGCAAGTCCAACAACATCAATGCGCCATCCTTCCGCGGAAGATCTTGACGCTGCACGTCAGTTGGTCTCCTCTGCCCGTGGTGGACGTGATCATGGGACCGAGCTACGGCCAGAAACCTTGGGGAATCGACCGGAGAATGGGAATCCCAACATGGAGCAGAATGCGCACATACCCAACCGTGATCAGCGACAACTCCCGCAAGAGCAGCCATCCTCTCCAGCTTCAAACATGGCAGCTCCTCCTCCCCCAAGACTTTCTCCCAAACCCCAAAGCAAAGACTCTAATCCTTTCGGCCACTCCTGCGTGTATGCGTCCCTACCTTTCCTCTTCGTAGCCACATTGACGCGCTGTACAGTTTATGACTGACGTTCCATCTGTTCTAGAAACTGTGGCACGAAAAACACACCATTATGGCGCAGGTCCCCAACAGGAGCAACCATGTGTAACGCATGCGGCCTCTATCGTAAGGCGCGGAATGCGGATCGCCCTACGAACCGTAGTCGTCAGTCGGCGGCCGTGGATGACGCAAACGCTTCGCAGCTTCGTCGTGACGCTGACCCAGGTGCACCTGTTCAAGATCGCAACGGCTGTGGGAGCCAGCAAACCACCACCGCCGCAGACCCGCCTAGAAAAGGTACCTGCCCGGGAGGAGGGAGCTGTAACGGAACTGGAGGCGCGGAAGGTTGCGAGGGTTGCCCGGCCTATAACAATCGCGTATACAAGTCTGCTTCTCGGGCTCCCATGCTCCGTCGTGGACAGAGATCTGTTTCTCAGGATGCCGATGCGTCACCAAACGCGTCTGGCCTGCCTGCTCCAGATGATGTTCCCCCGACTGCTTGTCAGAATTGTGGGACTACAGTTACACCGCTCTGGAGAAGAGATAACAATGGACACCCTATTTGCAATGCCTGTGGTAAGTGGAAGAGGATATATTCCATTCGTTTGCGCGTTCGATGACCCGAGAAAGAAAACTAAACAATTGGCTTCCGGTCAGGATTGTACTACAAACTACATGGCCGCGATCGCCCTGTGGCTATGAAGAAGTCAATAATTAAACGAAGAAAACGTGTTGTGCCGGCGCTACGGGACCAATCTCCCACGACTGGTTCCGCAAACGAGTCGTCGACGTCTCCAGAGGTGATGTCCGCTAGCCTTGTCCATCCATCTGATGACCAGCACCGGTATGGTCAGACACAAGGCTACTCTGCGGGCGCCAATGGACATGTCTCTCCTCATCTGTATCCTCCGGGCCGTAGCGGTGCGGCACCTCCTCCGGTCGACTTTACGAATTACAACTCCAACGCCATTTCACTACCGCATCACCCCGCCCCCCCTCAACAGCACCAGCATAGCCCGTTTGATAGCGCTAGGGCTATCCGCCACGAGCCACTATCTGGTGGAGCTCGACCTTTGACATTGACGAACCAGCCCAGCAATCCCAAGAAGAGGTCTCTTCCCGACTCAGAATCCGCTGGCGTTTCTGAGCATCGCTCTGATATACCAACATCAGCCCATCTGCCACCGATCAATCCCCCTGGTACCACCTCAACGTCAAATTCTGGTCGTCTGAGCTCTATATCCTCTCTTTTGAACCACACGGACCGACCACACGAAGATTCTCATATTGATCCTGCACTCACCTCCCATAACTCGGTGACGCAACAACACCAACATCAACTCCCGACACGTTCCTATTCTCCCTCTGGTTTAAGTTCTTCTGCGTCTCCGACGCCAGCTCTTGCCAACCCCCATGTTGACCCTGAGCAACTCAAAGCAGAGCGCAGAGCACAGTTGCAGCGTGAGGCGGAAAATATGCGCGAGGCGCTTCGAGCCAAAGAACGCGAATTGGCAGAATTGTCTTGAATCTCTTCTTATACTTGATTTGGCTATCCCGCGCCATTTGAGGGAAATATTTTTTTTGGCACTGCAATGTGGTAACCCTTTGCTCTTCACCGATATCTTGCTCAACTGGTTTTTTTTTTATTTTTGTTTGTATCTCTTTGTACTGATATTGCAAGGTGTTGGGGGAATTTGAAAACTCGACGAAATTGCGTGGTGTGTGATGGGATTCGGGAGGCTTAGTTAGGGATTTGTACCCTGCTCTACCCCAGTTCAATACTGCAGTGGGGGTGAAAGGGAAACTGACTCGAGATAATTCAACTGTTTGTGCCCTTCTTCCTCTAAGTCACTAGATATGTACTAGTTCTTGCAGCACCGTAACCCTGTATCTTTTCCACTTTTTTTTTCACATCGAGTCGGCCTGGAAAACAGTGTCAAATATGTAGTAACGTACCGGTCCTGTCGGTCTCTCTTGTCGGCCAGTCACGTGTGAAACTTCGGCCAAATATGGAAGCGCCAGTCCTGCCCTGAGGATAACAGTCGTCAGTGGTCGCAATTTTGCTGCGGCAGACGTTTCAAGATGATCTGTCGTGCGAATATAGGTCAATTGAAAGCTTTACGACTGGGTTGCGGTCACGGAATCCAAGCCACCCCCATCGCCCCGTCCGCCGCTTACCGAGTGCCGTCCAGGCCGCAGCACTACCATGTCTTCCAATCCGCACCGTTGACCTCGCGGACAATCACCACCCAAGACAAACCCGCGTCTGCGACAGCCGCCGCGACCACCATTGCTACGAGAGAGGCTCCCAGGCAACGGTCGCCGTTGAAAAGATATGCGTTAATAACGGCGTGCACCCTCGGAATTGGCGCAGGTTTTGTTTACTTCACAGACACACGGGCCAGTGCGCACCGATGGCTCGTCCCGCCGTTGCTACGATGGCTGTACCCAGATGCGGAAGACGCACATCACTTTGGGGTGGACATGCTCCGGATCCTCTATCGATTTGGCCTCCATCCTCGTGAACGGGGCAACCCAGATGGTGATGGGAAATTGGTCACACAGGTTGGGCATACCACCTCTCAGACAAAAGAAATAAACAAGATGCGCAAAACAAGCGTCACTTTGCACCCCGAGTGGGAACGTGCTCCCATCAGCTAATTCTATCTATGTGTACACCAGGTGTTTGGACATACGCTCTGCAACCCAATCGGAATCTCCGGCGGCCTTGACAAAGACGCTGAAATCCCCAACCCGTTGTTCGAGCTTGGACCGGCTATCGTGGAGGTAGGAGGCTGCACGCCCCTTCCGCAACCAGGTAACCCCCGAACGCGGGTGTTCCGCCTACCGTCGCAGAAGGCGCTCATCAATCGATATGGTCTCAATTCCAAAGGCGCGGACCATATGGCCGCTGTGCTGAGACGACGAGTGCGTGAATTTGCGTACGCGGAAGGCTTTGGCGTGGGTGAAGACGCGGTGCAGAGAGTTCTTGATGGGGAGGCTGGTGTTCCCCCCGGCAGTCTGATTGAAGGAAAGCTGCTAGCGGTTCAGGTTGCAAAGAACAAGACCACCCCCGACGGTGATATCGAAGCGATCAAGCGGGATTACGTGTACTGCGTCGACCGGTTGGCGAAGTATGCGGACATTCTCGTCGTCAATGTCTCGAGTCCCAACACCCCTGGGTTGAGGGACCTCCAGAAAGTCGAACCACTGACGGCAATCTTGAAGGGCGTGGTCGAGGCCGCACAGAAGACGGATAGAAAGACAAAGCCGAAGGTCATGGTCAAGGTAAGTCCGGATGAGGACTCGGACGAGCAAGTGGCGGGGATCTGTCATGCCGTGTGGGAATCTGGCGTGGACGGAGTCATTGTAGGAAACACCACGAACCGAAGACCTGAACCGATCCCCAAGGGGTTTATCCTGCCGGCGCGGGAACAGGCAGTTCTCAAGGAAACCGGTGGCTTCTCAGGTCCTCATCTCTTTCGCAAGACCGTTGCACTCGTGAAGAGATACCGGGAAATCCTCGACCAGGAAGGGCGTTCTTCTTCTCCTTCCTCTTCTCTTTCTCCTCACGACCTTCCAGCAGTAACAGAGGGCGCGGACAAACCGCAGACGGCTGGCGTTCCGGACGCAGAGAGCTTGCCGTCAACTGATACTGTCCAAGTGCCGCCTGAGGCGACCAAGACAGAGGAGCCACCAAGCCAGCGTAAGGTGATCTTTGCATCCGGAGGCATCACTAATGGGCAACAGGCACTCGAGGCACTAAACGCAGGAGCAAGCGTTGCTATGCTGTACACGGGGATGGTGTACGGAGGGAGCGGCACTATCACCCGGATCAAAGAAGAGATGCGAGAGCAACTAGAAAAGCAGTGATTTCTTTTACTTGCGACTTCGTGGGAACTACAACATTGGTACCAGAAGAAAGGGGAAAAAAAAATTCACGGTAGAGCATACATCACTTGTTCATAATAGAGGCGAGGTTCTCAATGGTTTTGCGTTGTGAAATTCGTTTATATTTTTTTTTTTTTTGATCGGAGTCTAACAGATTCGTGACGTGAAGCAACTAGCTCGATCCCTGGAGGAGAGCAGTTCTATTAACAAAAGCACAAAAGCTATCTCATGAGAACATTTTTCTAATGTCATAACCATCCCTCACACTTGACCAATCCGTTGTCACGGCGCGGCGTACCTGACGCCTCCGAAACACCCACAGGGGCAGGGAGCAGTTTGTCAACCAAACCTCCGCGTGGGACAGAGAGGGAAAGTGGGAAACGGAGACGTGAAGGAAGGTAAGATGCATCTCTCTTTACTTCGACTCGGCAAACTTGTTCTCGTAGTCGGTGATGCACTGGACCTTGGCGGCGCTGGCGCTCTTGGGGTCAAAGCGGTACGTCAGCCAGTCCGATGCCAGCTTCTTGGCCAACTCGATGCCGATGACACGCTGGCCGAAGCACAGCACCTGCGCATCGTTGCTCAGAACCGATCTCTCGACGCTGAAGGGGTCGTGGGCGGTCACGGCGCGGATGCCCGGCACCTTGTTCGCGGCGATGGCGACACCCAGGCCCGTGCCGCAGATGAGAAGGGCGCGGTCCGCCTTGCCGTCCTTGACGAGCTGCGCGGCCTGCACGGCGACGTGGGGGTAGGCAGTCTTGTCCGAAGCGGAGGGAACGCCGACGTCGGTGACGGAGGCGACGAGCGGGTTCGCCTCGAGGTGGGCTTTGAGCGCCTCCTTGTAGGAGTGGCCTGCGTCGTCGCAGGCCATGACGATGCGGAGCGGGGTGAGAGAGCCGGCCATTGTGAATGAAGATGTGTTGTGAAGAGAGGACAGTTTGGGTTCGGTGCTTCGAGTCTCAGACTTTGGAGAACAGGAAAAAAGACGCAACGTCGGTCGATAGTCCGAGTCAAGCGAGAGAGGTTTGAGGATGATAGATTTGAGGTTTGCACGAAAGAGACTGAAAGAGGATCAACGACAGCAGATGTGTATATATATATGCTTGTTCCTTTCTGTTAGCCACGTCGGAAGGTGGAAACCAAGAACACGGTTCCCAGCAACCATGAGAATGATATCCACATCTATGTGTTTCCACAGCGCGGCGAATCCAATGACAAATGGACAACTTCGTCCAGGATGTTCCGACCAAGTGGATTACGTGAAGTCATCCCATTCTTGGCCTTCGGATGAAGCACCGAAGGGTCACCGCGACACGGGGTCGCCACGCAGCCTTGGCCCGACCCCGCGCCTCTCGAGCCATCCCAGCTCCGTCGGTGACAGCACGGCTAAATACTACTAAATACTAGGATGGGCCAGACCATGGTGATGGCGCCGGTGCACTTGCAAAATACCCGTCCGAACTGGAACGTTTCCCTTTAGCATCACAGCGTTGATTCTTCTCTCATTGTGTTTCCCCCTCCTTTCCGGGACGGCTCGAGCAACGAGGGGAAAAAAGTGGCTACCACACGTCATAGCGGGGAGTTGCCATCTCGCCTGCGTACCACACAGTACTGAGTTGTTATCCAAGACTTAATGCGCGCAAAGTTCCTGCGCAGCACTGAGAACGGCGATGGGTGACCTGGCGAAGATGCTCGGAGGGACCGCCTGCTCCACAGCTTCGACCCGAAACCACAGGGGTATGGAGTACAGCGCGGTGAATGACTAACAGAGTCAAGTTGCTAACTAACTAACTAGTTAACTTAACCATGATTCAATTAAATAATAACAACAGTTAAGGCGTCGTCATGGTATTTGTCGAGCTGTATCGACATGTACCTACTAGTAGCGGTTTGGCGATAACGTGGCAATGCTATGTGTTTGTACTATGTAGCTTGTTAAAGTTGCAAGGCACAGCCGCGGATACCCGTATCTGGAAAGCCGGACAGTCGAAGTTTGAGCCATGACAGGTGTCTGAATGGCGAGTGATACGGAGTATTCCAGGATGAATTGTCCTTTATGAGAGCCATCAACCCCGTCTGGAGCAGTCAGTATGATCGATTTTTGTTGGTCGATTCTCCTGCTAGTATAGATCGACGAAGAGTCCGCTCTCTGTTAAGTTAGTAGGAGACGATCAAGCCGGTGTGCTGGTGAAGACGATCAATTCCAATCGCAGTGCCCAGGGGACGCGTTCACTGAAGACAAAAGAAAAGCGTTTTCAATTCCTCTTGACTTCCAGAGGGCGCCCGTTCTCGTTTGCCCAGAAGGCTCACTTGCAATCTGGTCTGGGAAGAACGAAGAGGAAAAAAAGCTGAACGCTCCTTGCGGATGGAGCTGGAGGATGTCTGCTTGAAAGCCCAGAACCAAACTTGGCCTCAACTTAGGACGGACACTGCAGTGAATCAGAGACGATACTTGACGAGGCCGACTAGAGTACTACTGTCATTCTCGAGTGTCGGATGCATTTCGAGGGGTCTTCCAAGTTCGCGAGCCGAAAATGGCAACGACTTTGGATGGTGAACCGGCAGCCTGGCTTATATAGAGGATATTATTAGGAAAAACACTGCTCGAATGGTAGTCCTTTTTGCCTGGCAATAGACTGCACAATCCAAGTCAGAGAGTTCTGGTGACTTTTTGATGCGATGGCCGTTGAAAGATATTCATCGCGGGGAACATGGTTTGGCTGGCCCGGCTGGAAACATCGATTTATTTTTTTTCAACCCCGCCATGAAATCATTGAGAAACTCCAGCATTCAACGGCTTCGAACCACTTTTTGACAATCTACTACAATTTTTTGCTCACACAGGGGACCAGGAGCGTCGAGAGAATTTTTTTTTTCTTCATCGCACGGTTTTCTCCGTCCATCGCAGACTAATCCTGGTACTTGTTCAATTGCTTGACACAGGACGACTTGGGCCATGACGTCCCTTTCCCACCTCCCCTACGAGGATCGCGCGAGCAGACACAGCAACCCGCTTGCGCGGCAATTATTCCAGATCGCAGTGGAAAAGAAATCGAACGTTGTTGTTTCCGCAGATGTCACGACTTCACAGGAACTTCTCGACCTTGCTGACCGTACGTCGCGCAGCTTCTTTAAGCTACTGCTCCACCCCCTCCCCCAGCCCAGAGCCGTTCTGAAGAGAAAATGAAAAAAAAAAAAAAAAATATTTTGTCCAAAAGCACCCGACAGCTAATCTATGGCCAAAATCATGGGTGAATGTCTGATGATACAACAGGCCTCGGTCCATACATGGTCGTTCTAAAAACCCACATCGACATCCTCTCCGACCTGACGCCGTCGACCTTGTCCTCCCTCTCCTCGCTCGCGCAAAAGCACAGATTTCTCCTCTTCGAAGACCGCAAGTTCGTCGACATCGGCAACACCGTGCAGAAGCAGTACCACGGTGGCACGCTGCGCATCTCCGAATGGGCGCATATCGTCAATTGCGCCGTTCTCGCGGGTGGAGGGATCGTTGACGCGCTCGCGCAGACGGCCGCGAAGCCGGACTTTCAGGCTCAGTACGGACGGGAGGGGAGGGCGCTGTTGATCCTCGCGGAGATGACCAGTAAAGGGTCGTTGGCGACGGGGGAGTACACGAGGCTGTCGGTCGAGTTGGCGCGGAAGTATCCCGAGTTTGTGCTGGGGTTTGTGGCGACGCGTTCGCTGGGAGATATCGAGACGGCGGGAAAGAAGGACGATGAGGACTTTGTAGTGTTTACGACGGGTATCAATCTGGCATCCAAGGGGGATGCGCTGGGACAGCAGTATCAGACACCCCAGTCTGCAGTGGCGAGAGGTGCGGACTTTATCATCTCGGGTCGGGGCATCTATGCTGCCCCCGATCCTGTGGAAGCTATCAAGCAGTATCAGCAGCAGGGATGGGAGGCTTATCTGAAGAGAGTAGGGAAGGCTTGAATTGAGTCTAACAGCGTCTTCGCGTTTTCTGCTTTCATTGTTTTCTTTTTTTTTTTTTCTTTTCTTTCGGTCATGTAAAAAATACAGCATGCATAATATCACGATATGT
Organism: Malbranchea cinnamomea; assembly: GCA_900128795.2. Lineage (NCBI taxonomy): Eukaryota > Fungi > Ascomycota > Eurotiomycetes > Onygenales > Malbrancheaceae > Malbranchea > Malbranchea cinnamomea. The sequence goes on from FQSS02000077.1 coordinate 24,275, forward strand.
CGCGTCCGTTATGATACATCAGAAGACTTGGGCGCCAAAAACGACGACGATAGTGCCTTTATGTGCGCTCCTCTTCGTCCAGCTGCCAAAATAGCTTCTCCATATGCTTTACTCCCGTCCCCAGATTGGACCCATCATGGGCAATCCAACGCCAAAGACGCTGATAGCCCACAGCGCACCCTGGACCAGCCAGAACGGCGCACCCACGAGCCGGCCGGCGCCCCGCGGTTTCTTCGAATATACGTATCCGTACAGGAACAGCGCGCGGAACGCGACCCAGGAGATTCCCAGAAGCGTGGCCGCCGTGGGGTACTTCACGCCTGCGACGAGGATGGACACGACGGTCTGCGACATGTTCTCGAGGAAGTTTGCGTGGGCGCGCTGGGCGCAGTTGAACTTTTCGGCATTGGGCTGGAAATGGTTAGTCAAATTGAAAACTCCGTTCGACTCTACCATGCTGAGAGAGAATCAAAGAAGCTGGGAAGAGGAGGAGGCCTGTGATGAGGGGGGTGGCTGAATGCCAAAACAGCCAACCAGGCCCTCCACAAAGGCTCAAGAGCGAATGGAGAGAAGAAACACGGTCTTACATCAGCTTTGCACTGCTCCTGCGTGGCATAGGTGTGTGGGTAAGGGATGTTCGCGGCGCGGCGCGTCTTGTTCACGATGTTTCCGTGCACGAAGCCCAGCAGGGGGATCACACCAACGGCGACGGCGACGACATTGCTGATAGACGCAGAAACAGCGGAAAGAAACCCGTCAGCATGGATGTCTGTCTTGCAAGTCCAGATGAACGATGAAGCAGTCGATAATTGGTTGAAGCTCGTTGTTGTTGTTGTTGTTGTTCAATTCTTTCAAGCGTGCAGAGAGTCAATTTCAAAGGGGGGATGTCACAGGCCTACCCGTAGTTGTCTGGGAGAGTAATTGACACCATTTTCAACTATAATTGTGTGATATCGGCCGATATGTGACGCTTATCGAGAAGATTTAAGATCGAACAAGTTCGACAGTTATGGCTGGAATGACGCTTGTTGGGGAAGTTGGGGGTATATAAAACGGTGCGGAGAGGCTTCAAAAGTATGTTTCAGACCTTGAATGCTCTTTCTGCTAGCTATATATACATACTCGGGGATAGCCGCGCCTTTAATCTTCACACATCTCTTTACGATCATATATACTGGTAATACAACAAAAGAGCGACAAAATTGAACAGTTGTCCTTTTTCTTCCATAATGCAGTTTCTCGCTTCTTCTATTTGCAGGCAGCCCACTGTTCACGTCACTTCCACTGACAGGCATCGGAGGCTCGGTGCAATTGTTGCACCGCCGCCCGTCTTGGGCTATTTGGATCAACAAGGCCGATGTTGTTCGCATAGAAGGATTGTCCGCATTCTTGCGCCTGCGTTTCTTGCACCGCTGGAAGAATGATCACCGTTGAATTTGAGACGGAATACAGTCCTCTACCGGTGTTCTGTCGTCACGAATCCTGGCTGTTCCGGAATGAACCCGTGCATGGCGGAATACACCCGATGTCCAATTGAGGATCGACTACCATTTTTTTTTAAATAAAATACTGACATCTCAAGTCGCGTTATCGCCAGGATTGGCAGATCCTCGTACCATGGTTTTTTGAGATATACAAACGCCAGCTAGGTGAGACGCAAAAAGGGGAATCCGTGCATTCCCTATCCTCTGGAACGTTTGCGTCTAAATTTCGACCGCATGAACAACGCTCAAAAAAATAAGCCAAGGGTTATTATACAATCGATCACGATTTCAGTTTGCTGACACTACCGTACTTGGCCTGCCACGCAAAGAAATACAGCAGCGCACCCAGCGGTTGTCCAACAAGGCAGAAGCTGATCCAAAACACGGAATTACCAATAATCTTACCCCTACGCGTCTGCATCTTCTCCAAAGGCACAGTTGCGGCGATAAGGGGTAGTTGAAACATCATCCCAGCGAACGCAACACCTGGTGCCGCGCGGTTAGAATCGACATTGGACGAAAAAAAGAGGGGAGGAAAGAAAGCTCTGTCGGAAACAGGGTACTTACCGATAATATTATGGGTGGGAACCCCCACAAGTACCTCGTGGAGCACCGCAGAGAATGTGAACACCATCAAGCTGGCAGCAAAGGGACTCCATCCCCTGCCAATTAAAGGTGAGTAGATGTGTCGTTTCATAAACTGATAGACGGGCTTGTTCCAGGATCGCCAGTACGACCCTACAGACGGGCTATTCCACCACTCTCCATAGAATTCACGGTCACCAAACCGCATCAGCTCTGCCAGCGCGTTGAGACCGGACTGGAACACCGCGAAGAAGCCCGCAAGCCAGATCACCAGTGAGATGGTCGACAATTTCATGACCCGCTCGACGATGGCAGGCCATTCGAGCATTGCGAACTTGTCAAGTGAATTACGGAGAACCGGAGACGCATATTGTGCAGACATGAGCCAGATGAATATGCATAGCCCAACCATTTCAAGGAGACATTTGCCGACGTAGGACCACCGGATGCGGTCCGTCCGCGGATAGACTGGCTGGTATACCAAGGTCGGCGCCATCCAAAAGTAGCAGAGGTTGCCGGTTGTGATGTTTTGGGGATAAGGACATGATTTGTAGATTTCCGGGAGCTTGCTGTTTGGCGAGGGGCGTAGCACGGCATGACGGAGGTCACGGTTGGTAAAGGCATATGAGCAATTCTTGAGCCATACGATGAGCGCATGGCACTGACACAGAGTACCTATTCCCGGGTGGTGGATGTGGAAATAAACAACATATGTCGTCACCAACAGGCACAGACTTGCGTTGAGGGTGTGCGCGAAGGCGATATAAGGCCATGATTTGCGGAAGAATTCAAGGTCTTCCGTCTGTTGGGGTATGGAATTATCCTGTTGCCGCTTTCTCCGGCCGATGACGCTCTTCACCTGCTGGGCAACGGCGAACTCGATAGAATATGCCACGAAGAGATGGCAAGGGATAAGGGCATAAAGAATAGCCGCAAGCTTGACGTCCTGCGTTCGATAGTCATGGCATTTTATGCAGATGAGGACTCCGTACTGAGGTTTTAACAAAATGTCAGTATTACACAGAAATGCAGGAGCCGTAGGAACTATGTTGCGCAACCCTGGGAAACCACTCACTTTCATGAAATTCTCCACGATTAATCTCAAGTTCATGAATACTGCCGCACCCAGTCAGCAAACTGTGCAGACCAGAGTGGCTTCTTAACAGTCCCGGAACTAACCTAGCACAATCACCATAAGATTCCGGAACCCAACGAAGCTCGGAGTCTTGTCGCTGTCTGGGCTCAGACACGACGGTCGTACACTAGCATGATAAGCAGCCACATGGCGGTACTTGCTTCTCGTTTGTGAACTGGGCGGAGAAGAAGGCGTCGTGGTTTCAGATGCGGACGTCGGAGGGGCTCCCTTTGCGGGGGACGGCGCGGGTTGGCGGGAGGGCATCAAGTTGGTGTTTGAAAGGGTCGTTTGGACAGCGCTCGCCATGCTTGCTCAATAGTTCAAGTCAAAGTTGAGAAGTGATTGCGACTCTGTATACTCCGTTTCAGTGGCTTCAAATCACACGATTCGCGGAGATACGCGGCGCAGAAAACGAGAGAACATTGCGATGAGATAAACAGCGAAAAAAAAAAAAATCATCAATGAATGGCCGTCTCAATCATCGCAGATAGAGGAAGAATAATAAGAAGTAGAGACATGGGAGAGAGAACCTGGCTGACCAAGGACGTTATCTTGAGGGGAAGGTCGGGGTGCTGGCAAGGTTCACCATTCGGAACCGTGGCCTTGGCTCGACCAGGCTGTCGCTCGCTCTGACCCAGTCTCACCACCGAGAAGCAAAGGACCAAGGGATAATAATAGCCCTACGGAGTACACAGAGATGATATGCGCCATTCTCTCGAGAGACAAAATGATTCAGAAGGTGTTGATGCCCCATCACAAAACGATCCAGATGTTATTATTTCTATGGATTTCATCCAGTAGTATACGATTCCTAGTGTTTTTTTTCCTTGAATCAGAGAACGAGTCAGAGACAAATTCACCAAACCCCTGCGCTAGACACATGCTCCATGTCAAAGAAAAAATTACCGACGCAGCCAGAAAGCAGCAAGATGCAGAATATGGCAAAATCGAACCAAGACGTCCACCCAACTCCGTCGCTTGTTGTAGTAATGAACAGCCGCCAGAAGATGATCAACAGGATATATCCCAACCCGTAAGCCCTTAATCTACAAGAATATATACAGAGTTGCGACGGACATAGAAGGTCATTCGTCATTCTCTCGATGTGCAGGAAGTCGTGTAGCGGTATTCACGATATCGCTTCTGGAACTCGGCGAAATTTCAGTCGTGTAGTCTGCATGCACATGAGACGACGGTGTATTGGGAGTTGGGATCGGTGCTGTCCCGGTTCCCACCGTGCTCTCCTGCCCAGGTCGCCCCCAGTTCTGCCGACGCCAGGTCGGCGCAGGGTTGTTGACGCTAGACGACAGTCCCGTTTCAGGCCTAAACCGGCCTGGTGGTGTTTGCCCTATCACTGCGGACCGGCTGCTCACGACCGAGCTCCGCCTTCTGGATCGCTTCGCAGCGTCGGCGGCTTCTTTCCGATGCAACGACTCCGATGGGAGCAAGACTGCGCGGTCCACTGCGTACGGCAGACCACGATGTCTGCCCCGGATCATCATGGCGATGATGACCAGCTTTGAGAGCACTCGGAACTGGGCGGACAAGGATGTACTAGTGCCCGGGTAGCCCAGTGAGAGACCAACTGTGCCGTATGCCGACACAACTTCGAAGAGGATACCCCACATCGTGAACCCATGGTCCGTTGTCGTGTCGAGACGGGAACCTTCGATGATGGCGATTAAAAACACACCTAGGAAGATGTACCAGAGGTCAAAACTGAGTTGCTTGCGAAGATGAGTGCCAACATAGCTCGGCTCCTTCGCTTCATCCTCGTCTTCGTCGGGGTCGTAGTAAACGCCCAAACTCCGCTCTTCATATACGTTCGTTTTGCGCATGGAGATGGCGATGGGGTACACGGAGATGTACATCATCACAACATACGACACGTGCATCGCGGGGTGGAGCTGCGCAATGTTCACTGCCGCCAGGCCAGCTGTTCGGGTAGCCGCAGCTTGAAATAAGCCGTCCACGACACGGGTCCCACCAGGGATATGTGAAATATCAGGATCGTTTATCTAGAAACCCATTGAGTTAGAACGAAATGCTCACTAATAAATTGAGAAGAGAGAGAAGGAAACTTGCATCCAGAATTATGAAGAATATCAGATCAATGCCGTTGAGAAGAACAAGGACTCCAAATAACCACCAAGTCGTAGAGCGGGGGAAAAGCAGTGTGAAACACCGACGCGGATGATCTAATAAGAAATGCAGCTCCTCCCACAGCGCACTTCCAGATGGAGACAATTTCCATAATATCCAGATGACCAACCGCAGAATACAAGGGAAACCCGTATTTCCAATGATGATGAGAAATGTCATCAACAAGAGAGGGAATATGGCATCCTGAAAAGGAATCATTGAGTCAGGGTGGATAGAAAACCCCTGGTCGTTGAACGCTGAGCCGGACATAAAGATGGCCCACCACGGTCTACCCTGACCTACTTCTTCCACCAGACGGCCATACCTGGTGTGCAGGATCCAGGGAACGAGGCACACTATTCCCAAGACATGGAAGAAAATGAAGTAGAAGATCAGAATTTTAGCCAAGGTCTTAAGGGCACGGTACTCAATACCACCAAGCTCATTTCGTTGTTCTTCGGTCAGGTCGACGAAGGCCGAGTTTCTGCCAAGTGTCGGTTGCCAGCTTAGGTATGGCATTGTTTCGGCTTCTTGAGTTAAGGAGCGCAAGAACGTGGTGAGTGTTCTCCTTCGCGTGGTTGTCCTGCTGGGTAGAGCGAGATCACCATGCTCTCTGGCTCCCCGTTCGGTAGTTGCTGCCCTCCCAGAGCCCAAACGCGGGAAACCTGTAGACGTTCGTCTGCGACGAACGATCTCTGGCTCGTCAATCTTGATATGCAGACCGCTAGATGGCGGCGATTTCGCTGGTCGATAATGTTGTTCCGACTGCGCGGTCATTCGTCGTGTCAACTCGTTATCCTCATTCTCATCGATGGACTGGGGCATCCCACCACGATCAAATTCCCGAGGACTAGGTATTCGTAGAGCCCCACGCTCCCGCCGCTGGTTCTCCACGAACGCTATATGGTGCTCGGCGCTCCGTTGCGTTGGCAGGTGAGGCTCTGCAGATTCATCAGGACCCGGTGGAATTGCGTCCCTGTCAGGGGTACCGAAACGCTCGTTAGATGGTGCGCCTGCATTCTCAGCGCGCCTTCGTCTCGCAGTGTCTTCACTATCCTCTGATGTGGAGTCGAGCTTGTGTTTTCCTGGCTCCAAGAAGTGACCCTGCGCATGCCCAGAAGCATCTCTCAGAACCACAATATCCCTGCCCCTTATTCCCCGCTCAGCACGATCGTGGTCATCCTCTCTCGGCATCGTTCGCTGCCGCGACTTGGTCAACCTCAGGGTTTTAGCCTGCCTGACCACGTGCTGAAACCTCTTCTCGAACCAGTATAGCCTCACAAATACCAGAAATGAATGGACCACAATTGGGTTCGCAACCATAGATCCGAGCCACAGAAACACCTGCTGGTACGTATGCAGCTTATTGACGTCAACGGTGTTCAGACCGCTCTGGGTGGCCGACCCAACGGCGAAAAAGAGGGCATCAGTGTAGGACAACACCCCGCCCGGGTAGAGTATGATGGAGCATAGGATGGCGACCGCGATAATGTACGAGTAGTGTAAGGTTATGAAGTTTAAGTGCACATCAGAGAGAATTGGTATTCGCCGTTTAACGGCTTGCAATCGGGCCAATAACTTGCTCCTCCCCCGCAACCGCATTGTCGATGCTCCTGACTCAAGCCGAAAGGATGTAGAGCAAGACGGATTGAGGGAGATAATTGGGAAGAGGCGTAAGCTGCTTGAACGCACGAGGAGCGGAGGTCAAACGAGAGCTCAAGATCGCTGGCGATTGGAACGATGCCCGTAGAATACAAAGTAGATGGAGATAAAAGGGAAACACTGCCGACCGCCCTTCGCATCGATTGGCAAGGCACGCAGTTTGTGAGCATCGCACTGTCCCAGCAGGCAGAGCTATCCCTTCAAGGCACAGGAGCTGTTCAGCTCAGAACCAAGACATGACAGTTCCGCGGCCCGTGAAAGCATGGTGGATTTTCAAAGAGAAACCTGCACGGAGGCAATATATACTGATTATGAGTGAAGACGTATTTACATGACTGAGAGACAGAAAAAATAAAAAGAATCAAAGGGAAAGGGTATTTGAAGAACGCAATCCGAGATCAGGCGAAGAAAAGGGAAGACGACTCAAAGTGGGTAAGAACTTGAAGTCAGAGAATGGTGCGTGGGCAAAAGCACAGCGGCGGCGTCATACGCAACCCATGCTTGACTTTGCGTCCTGACCCAACAGCGAGCAGTGCGTGGAAGTAAGCCGTTGGAAGATGGTCCAGAATCTTTGAAGCCTGGGTCAAGGAAAAAGCCTTTTTTGACTTCGTTTCGAACGGCCTGAGGAGGAACGTTGATCCATGGTGTATGTATTGAAACGGTGAAATTCTTCGAACGCGGCACACAAGCCTGTCCACTCGCCTCAAGAGAGCTTGTTATATATCACCTAACATCCCTTGGTCAATGGTCATTCAAAAGTTGCTGTTATCAATTCTTTATAGACTATCGCTTGAGAAGTTCGCACTCGCGACTCGAGGGATCGATCATGCAGCCTTGTCCACGCTATGTTGGGAACTGCATGAACCGAACGTCGATCACCATTGCGCTAAGCAGGGATCAGCTATTCTGAAACTCCCAAGTACGGAGTACTCGAAGGGGACATATCAAACCCGGCTTCTCAAGAAAGACTCTGAACAACTTAAGGCAGCAAGCCAATCGTCGTGCTCTGTTGGCCACACTCTTGGATTTTGTTTAGGGCTACATGTTTTATTTTCTCCATTTCAATGTTTTCTTATGACTAAAACCAAGTCTGATTTATTGTCTTGCTTATTTTACCAACGCACTAAAGGTTAATAGCTTATCGAAAATGCTTTCGAAGATTGGTATTGTCTATTTCCCAGATTGTGGAAGCCGACCTACTTGCTTACCATCTAACCTTCCCTGTCTGTGGGAAGCGATGTCAGAGAATATCACAATATGAGATAGATCTTCAAACGCATGTACAAAAAGATGAGTTATATCAGACCAAGAGCGCGTAGAATATATGAAACAGGGAAAAAGAAAGTGTGGGGGAATATGCAGTTACCGTGGTCTATACAATGTAAGGTGTATATCAGAGATATGTATAGGGATATAAGACGGCAGTGCAACCTCCTATAGAAGAGTCGGATTAAAGGCAGGCTAGAGCTTGCTGTCAGCCGGCGTATCTTGCTTGAGTCGCACCACACCCTATGATTATTCCCAGTCAATTGCCATTCATACCGATAATTGTATTTCCCACCATGTTGTTGCAACTCACCTCTTGCACACATGTAGCGATCAAAGTGCCGTCCTGCGCCCACATCCTCTGCATCACAAGGCCACGGCCTTCACCGGCCCAAGGACTCATCATCTCGCTGAAAATCCACTCATCTGCCCGGAACCCGCGACGGTTGTGGAAGTAGATGGTATGGTCCAGACTGACCATCATGCCGATCTCCCGCTGTGGAACCTCTACAGTTCCAGATCGGAGTTCCTCTGCTTCTTTCTCCGAAAGGTCCTTGAGGTATTTTCTGATGGATTCGTCTTCAAGATCAGACGGGTTCTTCAGTGATTTCATCACTCTCTTCAACGCAGCCTGAGATGAAAAGCGAGGGATGTCTTGCACTCTCGCTACAGTGCCAATAAAGTAGCTGTCAGACATGTATGCCAGGGCGGATAGATGCGCCTCATGTCCTCCAGCCTCAGAGACCCTGCCCCGCGCGCGCAGGAACTGGCGGACGCGCTTCTCTGCTGGCTCGCGGGAATTTCCTGCGAAGAATGAGGTCAGTTGAGGCACTTTTTGATCATACAGACAAAGGGGAAGACATACGGTTAACGATGCCTGCCCTTCGCGATTCAAACGGCCCATTTCCGGGTTCCCCATTTGCCTCGGGTAACGGAACTTCGGGCATAGCTATCGTGTGCTCGGCTTTTTTCTCGCCGCCGCTCCCTTCGCGATCGAAGCTCAGTGTCGTTGTGAAGATGGGCCGGCCCTGCTGCCGCGCTTGCACTGTCCGCGTCGCGAAGCTCTTCCCGTCACGCACCCTCTCAACGTGATACAGGATCGGAAGTGAAGAGTCTCCTGCTAGGACGAAGTAGCAATGCATGCTGTGTGGTAGAAAATCTGGGGGTACGGTCTTCTGAGCAGCCGCGAGGGACTGTGCGATTGCCGCACCGCCGTATATTCCACGCGCCCCGGGTGGGTGCCAGAGAGGACGGGTATTCGTGTAGACATCCTAGGTAGTATAATAAAACGAATCGTGAGAATGGGCGCATGAAGGCCGGAGATGGGGACGAGAACATACTGGGCCGATATCAGTCACTGGCGTCAGCTCAAGGATGTTTTCAATGGGCGACTTTGTAGGGTCTTTTGGAGGTGGTTCAAAGATCGTGGCTCCCATCGTGTCGTGATAGGCGCTGGATTGTCCAACAGCAACAAGCAGCAGTTCCCAACTTTAAGATCTGACACCCCGCGCGCACCTAACACAGAGCGCTTTCCCAGCCAGCAGAACGGGCAAACGGCAGAGAAAAAACGAGAAAGGAGATGGAGGATGCCTTGGACACGAGAGTTAAATCGGAGCCGGGCATGGCATCCTTCATCCTCATCATCGAGTCGTAAATTTCCCCGTGATAAGGTTGGACGCCGAGTCTCTGAGAATACCGAGGTCCAAGCCTCAAAAGGTTGCCGGACTCCGGTTGAGATGACTAAGCCAGACAGCAGCACTTGTTTCTAACTACTATGTAGAGCCTCACCAAGCTGTGAAGGACTTTTAAGGACAGCATGCCCTGGTCATCGGACTTCAGCTTTGTTGCATCTGCATACGATGCTGTGTTGTTGGTACTGACGGTACTAGTACTCCATATTTCTCAAGACTCACTGCCGTTGCATTGTGGCCCTTAGACTACGTGTACTCTCGAGCTCCTCTTCCGAACAACGCAGGATCTTCCTTCGATCCTGAAAGCAGTCAAGGTCACGATGTCGTTCTAGTCCGTATAGTGTTCCTCTCTCACCGCGAGCAGAGCGCCTGCAATGTAATTTCCACGGGCCCTCAGGCTGATCACCCGGAAGCTCTCTAACTTCATTCTAGAGTGTTGCATTGGTTGACTTTGCATCGGCATGATCGAGACCTGTTGTTCCGATGTCCCATCCAGGTTTCCCTGACAGTTTTCGGTAACCGTTAGGGCAGAACTGGCCCATGCGTGGAAATCTTCGATGGCGATAATACTGTACGGCCGGATTTCGGCATTGGTCACTGCTCCTGACCAGATCCACGATGTCCGCGTCGTAGTTGTTCATTGAGCGGCTCCTGGGTCAGGGGTGGGCTCACGGTGGACTCTAACCATTACGTCATTTCAGTGAGAAAAAGGCCGACATCTCTTCAACAGGTCATGGCCTTCACCTTATGGACAATGGCTGCCCATTGCATTTATACATTTAACTTCCCCTAAATGGAATACACCCCGACATTCGAGACAAAACCTCTATGCTGCCTCTCTGAGCAATGAACTGTGTGTAGTCTCTTACCATGCGCCATGGACAGGCGCATTCCTCCGCTGCCGGAGCTTCCGTACTCCCTAAGAGACAGAAAAAAGTCGATAGTCTTCTTCTGGACTCTCTTTGTCATTGATACCCTAGCACAGCCATTGATTCTCTACTTTACACTGTGGTACTGCACAGATCTTTCCCATAATCTTGGTGCGAGTCCATCCACCCCGGCTCCAGTTCGAGTGTTTTGCTGCAGCTAACACTCGAGTTCGGAGCATTGAGCAGTCTTTACAATTAGTACCGCTGCTTTAGGAGGCGTTTCTGTTGCCGAGTACTTTTACCGATTTTGGACGCTCTGGAAGAGGGATTCTGTGGTGAGACCGCTAAATGCTCGACGGTCATGGGTATGCTGCGTTTCTCCCGGGGGGATTGCAAGTATTAATAGTGCCGCGCAGCTCGACTTTTTCCAGATCAATTTTACATTAGTCTGGCTTATTTTGGCCGCCGAATTAATCGTGTATGTTACTCACCCGTCATCACCGTTTCTGGATCCTCAGTTGGTCCGCTGACATTTGCGATAGTGGCACAGTACAGGAAGAACCATACGGTGAGAAACACTCCCGTTCCTACTTCGAAGAGAAAAAAAAATTATTCTGAGTCTCCAAACCCCTCTAGTCCGGCTCCTTGCAATGCCACTGCCAACCGTGATGTACTACTTTGGTGCAGTCCATCTCACGCTCGACTTCCTTCGCGCCAGAGGCTACAAAGCTCCGTTTCGTATATCCTCTACTCCAAAGGGCTCCGTCATGCCTACTGCTCTCTACGTTTTGATCGAAGATATCGTCGCGGTTGACGGCGCCGGTGGGCAGCGATACCGTCGAGCGCTGCGAGACAGATACCTAGCCAGTCCATATTTCAGACGCATGCTCTTCGAGATGAACTGTTTCTGGGGCGGTGGATCCATCGTTTGGGCCACGGTCGCCACAGTTTTAATCTTCACGACTCCCAGAGATGCTGCATACACGGTTGGTTTAGCGTTTTCTCATCCCAGTTCCCCCCGCCTTTTTTTGTCTTTTGCAACCGCCAATCGTCGTATATCACTGCTAGCATTGCACGGGGCTGGTCCAGACTAACACCCGGTCCCATGATGCAGATAGGTTGGAGTCTCCCGTTCGTGTGGGGAGGGCTCTGGACTCTGATCACCATTCCCTGGGTCCAGACGGATCTCCGACGCGAAAAGGCGGCCTGGGCACACTATGCGACGCAAAATGATGCCGGACTCTATTCAGACACCATCGCCAGTCCGACGCCCATCACTCGTTTCATCTCCGCGTACGACCGCCTTTTCTCGAAGGTGCCGTTTTATAAGCCTGGTGCCAGGATGCCCAGCGCTCCTCAACCTTCTTGTCCGAGTGCCATGGAAGAAGTCTGATTATGGATCATACATGATCATTGTCCATACTTATTATATTGGGTCGTCATAACTAATGGCGGGGGATGTTGGTGCATCTCTTCACATGTACATTATCCATTTGTGCAATTTCATCATGTGATAGATGGCCTCAAGGTTCATTCTCAACGACAAAGCTGACCGACTTTTCATGACAAATCCATTCATAGAGATTCATAAATTTGTTCAATTACATTACTCAGAGTCAGGATATCTTTGGGTGTTTGTGGAGTCTAGGAACTTTGAGAGCCAGGCGAAGTACTAGGTAGAGAAGGAGTCGATGGCGGAAGCTTAGAGAGAACTTTTGAAGGATGGTATGGGGTCAATCCAGCCGTCTTAAACGTGCTTCTTACGGTTTATTCGGTAAAGAGGCCTCCTTCCCGAGTCAGGTTCAGGAACACCTGTTTGCCAGGTTCAACGAAAATCAAGGGCGGGCCTTAAAAAAAAACTTGGGCAAAAGTGCCTTTCCCTCAGATGAAAATTTCAAGGAACCCATTTCAGAAGACTTACAGGCCAGTGCTGTTTCGGTGCCAGCTACCATCCCTGTGCATCATTGCACGTGCGATCTATTATACGCATTCACCCCCCCCTCCAAACTTCTCCACAAAACCCAGGGCACAAAAACGCTAAACAAAAAAAAAGAATAAAAAAAAAGAGTAGTACTTCCCAGGATATTTCGTGGCATAGATATAGAAATGAAAATGGGAAATCGTAATGTTTTGATATCGCCCCAAACATCACATGCAAAAGGTCATTGCACCGTTACATCATTAATAAGATTAGACCTCTGGCGGTCAGAGTGTTAGAGGTCGCCCAGTTCAGCGAGAGGTCTCCGCGGATCTCGTCCAAGCCGTTGATTATACCAAGACCTGAGAGCAGTGGGCTTCCCGTAGCTCCCACCGCTATTCCTGTACTGAACGAGATTGTTGCTGCCGCTGCTCTGGCTGGGTGTGTGCGTCAGGCTCGAGGAAGACTCGTGCATCACGAAAGGGCTGTAATTAGTGGGAGGCGCAGCGGGTGGTAAGTGCTGCTGCTGCTGTTGCTGTTGCTCGTAGGTGTGATGTGGCTGGCCGACGACCATTTGTTCCTCGGCATCGTACCCGTCTACGTCAGGAAGGTCTATCCGAAACGTGTTCTGCGAAACTTCTGTGCTGGGAGCGCAATCGCGATCCTTTTTCAGATATAGCCGCAGCAATTGTCTCCGTTGCAATTCTTCATCATCGACACCGCTGTCCACGAAGCGTCGTCTATTCTTCAAGATTTTGGGGACGTATTTTTCAATTTGGGAATTATACAGCGCGGCGCTGCCGAATCCCACGGTGGACACAGATCCAATGGAGACCACGGCAATTGAAAGGGTATCTAATGGATACAGTCGCCGGACGCTGATGTTGAGGGCCACATTTAAGAGTCCGATCAGACTCGACCAGAAAAAGGGTCTGGAGCAACCACCGTCATTAACCGCAGTTTCCCAACTTTCGAACATTCACAGGGTGGAACGTACATTAACAACAAGTCCTGCAAGATGTGCGACTTCCGCCATCGAAGACAGCTCGTTGCACAAACAACATAGGATACACCAAGAATAATAGAAGATGTCACTGTGATTGCAGACTTATTTGCACTGATATCGGATCGGTCCATTGCTAGAGGGAACATCACAAACCTGTCACCAATCCATAGTTAGTTCCAATCTCACAAGCTCCCTATTATCCTCGACAAATATTTTGTTCTGTGCAGACGTTTGAAAACGAATCCCTACGTACCCGGCCATAAGCAGCCATGGTGAGCCATGAACAGGTAAAGTCCAGTACCAGGGGAGCTCGTCATCCAGGATGCCCAAAGATCTTCCTAGTTCCGAATAAAGAGGCGAGACCATCGTCACAAACGTCGCGGCATCGGGCTATCTTCCAGTGCTGTCC
>FQSS02000514.1:0-14368 GCA_900128795.2 Malbranchea cinnamomea
TTTGTACCTCACCATTGTCAGAGGTGATATCCTGATTGGTCAGGATTTTTTGAAGATTCTGAACCTGAGTAGCCAATTTGGCTTTCAAATCAGCATTCTTCTCACCCTGAACAGCTTGTTGAAGCTTTGCAATGGCTTGGTNAATGAGTTTGGCAGTAGAAATTGGTTCGGCATTTAGCTCACAGTCTGAAGAAGACTGTGAAGAAAGAGTTTTTTCTGCAAGTCTTTTCTTTTTTGCCAATCTCACTGGCTTTTTATGGGTGACTAGCTGGAAGCAGTCCTCGGAGTCGGAAGTTGGTGCCATGTTGCTTCAGGCACCCACTTTCATTGCCTGAAAAAGGCTTGGCACACCAAGAAGGATAGCAAAGTAGAGAGGAACGCGGCACAAAAAGGAGACGGCAAAACACTACAACTAGACGATAAATTAAGCTGAAAATTAGACGGTAGGATAATTTTGATGAGACGAATCATGAGAAATCAACTATTTGATGAAACAGAACGTGCTTGTTGTGCTGTGGCAGGCGTGACGTTAGCAATTTTAGTGAGGAACATGCCAAGATCAGTAAAATTTGTATGGGAACCCCATGAAAAAATTTTTCGCGGACAAAACACGTATGCAATCGCAACGACGAGCAAGTATTTCGATGCGAAAATTTGCGAATAGGGTGAGTTCGATGAGGGCAGTAAATTGCAGGTTGAATTTTTGCGAAATTCGACGTGGTTGTGGTGCGGTGGTAGGTACACTCAAAGCTCAATTTTTCTATTAGGTAATGAGAAAAGTCTTGATGATGAGGTGTAGAATCAAATATTTGAGACATACCTTCACCTATACCTTTTTTTTTTACTTCACTAAGTGCATTCATTCTAAGACTATAGCACTATAGTACAAATATAGTTGTCTGACAAATGTCTTTCAGGCATATTTCAGCTCACAAAAGGAAATATCTCACTATCTCAGTCAGAAAATAGACAAACCCAAAAAAGAATACATAAGAACTACAAATGATAAGAAAATATAGAAAATCACAAAAGCATAAAATAAAATAAAAGAGTGTTCAAATCCAATTTCTGCGTACTACAAGAGATCTATCAAGAAACTTACATAACACCTTCACTCTTGGCATAGAACAAAGTAAATATTTCAACTCCAACTGTCTTTTTCCTAATTTATGCCTCATGATACTGTAGTCAGAGGCATATTTAGCATATTGTAATAGCAAGTGAGCTGGTGATTGCTTAGAATTGCTATCACAATCACACTTGTCATCTGCATAGTCAGGTAGTCTTACCATATATGACCTGAACCACCTGTGACCAAGCTTTAACTGTATATAGGAAGACCAAACAACTCTGCTAGCCTTGATAGTAAAGTTGAATAACTTCCATGCAGGCCTAGTCTGCAGATTTTGATAAGTCTGACCTTTAGCTGAGCTTGCAAAGAGGTTTTTCCAACTTCTCAAGCATGCCTGTTTAATGCTCCTCTTACGGTAACTGTGGGAAACACCAAAGTTACAGCCATCAGGCAGGTCAGTAGCTCTCTTTGCAACCAAATCAGTCATTTCATTGCCATATATACCCATATGACCAGGTACCCAGGCAATGTGTAACTGCACACCTTTTTGCGAAAAGGTGTCAGCAAGTTGATGTATTTTGTATGAGTATAAGTGACTGCAACTCTGAATATTTTGAATAGCAGAGAGGCTGTCACTAAATACTCATACATGAGAAGGAGTGTGAGCCTTTAAAGATTTGATATGAGATACTACTTGTGTCAAAGATAAGTAATAAGCAATAACACTTCCAGCTCACAGTTCACCTTCCATCTACAACTTTTCTGAAGGCTCTGGCTATAAGAGATATAGCTGCCAGCACCAAACCTTATATCTGCTAGCTTAGATCCATCTGAGTATACAATAATATTCTCAGAATGGTGTTGTTGCAAGTCAGCCACAAGTTTCTTATGCTCAGAGCTCTTCATCTCCCTATTAGTGGGACCAGAAATATCAAAGTCAATCACTGACTGGGCAAATAGTGGATTCTAATCTGGGTTAGAGTACTCCATAGGATCAGAAGTCAGATGCTCTCTCAGATAAGAGCACAATCTGAAAATTTGAGAAGGGTACTTGACTTTGGTTCTCCTCCTCTGACTTGGAATCCTGCTAGAATGAAACTTATTTTCAGATTCTGACTCTGAATAACATTCAGCTTGATTTCAGTCACTGATCTGTATGTCTGCTCCAATGTCAGTCAGTTTGATACCTTTTGCTGATAAGTTGTATGGCAAATACTGCTTTAGAGGATAGTCACTGTGAACAGCTAGCATCCTCAAAGCATAGTTAGCACACAACTTATCAAGCCTGACTGAGGAGGGAGGAAGACAGGCCTCAACCTCCATAGCAGCAACTGGAGAAGTYCTGAAAGCTCCAAGCATCTTTCTCAAAGCCTGATTCTGGAGCTTATCAAACTTGTCCAGAAAGGACTTTTGCTGCTTCCACCAGATTGGAACACCATAGTCAGCAATAGATACGATGCAAACTATATACAGCTTTCTCATGGCTTGAAAAGAAAGCCCTCTCTCAGTGTTTGCCAGCCTGCTAACACAGTGAAACATTCTGGTAGCATCTGCAACTCTTTTTTGGACATGGTACTTGAAAGAGAGCTTTTTATCAAACCATATCCCCAGCCATCTCACTGTTTCTTTAGGTTTGACAATCTCACTATTCAATTTAATTGACACAAAAAGAGCTCTATTGCTGTGCGTAAAGTGAATAAGCTCAGTCTTTTTTATATCAAATTGAATATGGTGATCATGCCCCCATCTAACCAGTTTCTCAGCAAAGATCTGAGTATGTTGATATTTTGCTGAACTGTACTGGAAGACACCACAAGGCTAATGTCATCCATATAACTCAACATTCTCACTCCAAAGTCTGAGTGATACTTAAACATCTCACTGACATAGATGAGAAATAGGACAGGTGAAACTGGGGACCCCTGAGGAATGTCAGAATCAATAGCAACTGATTCATTCATTATCTCACCATCAAAAGCCAATTTGATTTTTCTTTGGTTGAGAAATGAGCGAATCTACTGGTATAAGTTAGGGAAAAGCTGGTTTTTAGAGCAGATATCCAACAGTTGAACCTTGTCCACATAGTCATAAGCCCCTTTGATGTCCGTGAAGAGGCAAGATATAAACTTCTTCTTGTGCCGGTTCAGCTCAATGTCAGATAATAAGCTCAAAGCTGCATCTATTGCTGACCTTTACTTTCTACTACCTATCTGATCTAGATAGAACAGAGAGGTAGTTTCAGCAAGGTGAGAAAGCCTTTCAGCCACAATCTTCTCAGAGACTTTGCCTAAGCAATTCAGTAAAGAGATTATCCTATAGGCCTTTGGTTCAGAGTAATCATCCTTTTTGGCCTTTTTGATAATAACTCCAATTGACTCTTTCCAAACTGTAAGGTGGTAACCCACAGGAATCAGTTTAGAGTAGAGAGCATAGAAAGTGTCTAGGATGGTACAGTATACCTTTTTGATAATTGTAAAAGACATCCTGTCTAGGCCTGGAGCTTTCTTAGATAAGCTATTGAAAATAGCTGCATCCAGTTCAGCTTTAATAAGAGGAGCCCAGTTCCCATCCACTTCAAAGTTAATTGAATTGCTAGTATCAGTCTCTGTAGCTGCTGGTGGTGGAAATACTGCCTGCAGAAAAACTTCACATTTCTCAGAGAATGTCAGGGCATACCCAGAGGAAGATTTCAAAGCACGAGTTTTTTCTATCCTCTTTTGCTTGCAGTACTTGTATACCTGATAAACATCCTCTAGCTCAGCATTTTCCAGAAAGTCATTCCAGCTTTTTGACTTTATTAGCTTGACTTCCTGGTAATATGCATTTCTTGCCTCATGATATGAAGACAGTACATCAAGGTCAGACTTGTTTTGTTTCAATATCGTCTTGAGGAAGCAACTTTCTTTTACATAGCAGTAAGCTTTTCTGACCACCAAACTTTAGATCTTTCACAGAATCTTCTTGTTGGGATGGCTTGAGAGGCAGCCTCAAACAAATTAGTTTTTAATTTATAGGCTGCCCTTTCCAAGTCAGAAACTGAATGCAAAGAGGAGAACGTGGCATCCAAGTCTGTTTGAGATGCAAGAAGTAGCTCTGCAAAGACCTTCCAGTCAGTTTTTCGAAGATTAACAGATTTATTTAGTCTTCCTATATGCAGTTAAAGCTTGGTCACAGGTGGTTCAAGTCATATTTGGTAAGACTACCTGACTATGCAGATGATAAGTGTGATTGTGATGGTAATTCCAAACAATCACCAGCTCACTTGCTCTTTTAATGTACCAAATATGCCTCTGACCATAGTATCATGAGGCGGAAATTAGGAAAAAGACAATTAGAGTTGAAAGATTTGCTTTGTTCCAAGCCAGGAGTGAAAGTATTGTATGAGTTTCTTGATAGATCTCACATAGTACACAGAAATTGGATTTGAACACTCTTTTATTTTATTTTGTTCTTTTTATCATGTCAATCGTTTGTAGTTTTCTTGTATTCTATATTTGAGTTTGTCTATTCTGTGACTGAAATGGTAGAATATTTCCTTTTGTGAGCTGATAGGTCCCTGAAAGACACTTGTCAGACAACTATATTTGTACTATCCCCTTACCCGTAGGTTAGGGATTTTTTAGCGCAATTCTTAACTAGGTATTAGTCTACCTCAATGACGTGTAATTATTCACTATTGGACATTAAATACTGTATCGGGTTGTATCTAAGCACTTATTGGTTGTGCCAAAAACTCAAAACCAATGATGAAGAACATCAAAATCTACTCGCTGGCGCTGGCTGTGCTGGGTCTCGCTGAGGCATGAAAATCAGTCCAGCACACTGTCTTCAAGCAAAAACCAACGTTGCTACAGTCTATATAAATGAGCTTTGATCGTAGGGTTCTAGATACTTATAGTTGGCCTGCTCGTCATCTATACTGACACCAAGTATAAGGCACAGCCTTGTCTTGCCTATGCCAAAGGTGTTGTTCAACGAGGGCAGGATGCTGGGTTGGCAGCGGCTCCTCAGCAAACTGGAACAACTGGGTATATAAGTCTTGCCAGAAGAAGTACTGGGTTGGCAGGTCTTTGAGGAGGGTGCCTTGCTGCTGTTTGAACATCTTTTGTATTTGAAAGACTTGTGGTTTCACAACCCGCTCAACCTCTTTCAACTAGTCACATGATTTTACGGGCCGACTGGGCCCCGAATAGCTAGGTGCACACCGCCATTTTTATGTATATATATATATTTTTTTTGTCGCTTAGATAGATCTTTTAATTAATTAATTAACCTCAGACTCGTGCCCAAAATTACATCTAGTAGCATGTCAGGTTAGGCCTGCCTACTAGGGTGAGGCCCGATCAACCATCGGTCATTGGACGCCAAGAGCACACCTGGTCTAAATCATTGGTCGATGGACAGTCCACGAAGCTGTGCCATGAATTGGGCAGCTACCGGTTACTTTCGCAAAGCTCACGCCTAGAGCTACCGTACGGCGAGGAGTTGGCATATCATTATAGACGGACTTGAGCAATAGAGTTGATTGGATATGAGGTAAGTCAAATGGTTGATTAGAGTACCGAACGAGCTATAAATTTGGCGTGTTCACTTCGCGACTAGGGAGAGAGGCAGACTTCGAGTTCAAGTCGTTAGATTTTAGGTTGTTCGATTAAGTTTCAGGTCCCATCCTAATCTCACTCTACATTACTCAGACAGCTCCTGTTGCTACAAGGCTCTCGTTTGAAGCTTAGGTGGCTTGCTGTTGCTTTGCTTGAGCCTGCATAGCTTGACCAACTAACGCTTCAGCTTGCTCGTATGCCAAACGGATAGCTCGCTGCCCGGCCAGCACCTATAGAAAGGGGTTTGAGATACCCTGTGCGTAATGTGCCTGCCGGAATGTCTCGAACTCTGGGAACCGATTGATAACTTTCGCCAGCTCCTCAACCTTCTTAGGGTCAGCCCGCAACTCCTAAGTCGAATAGTAGAAAGCGGTAGGCAAGGATTGTATTGTGGAGTAGAATAGAGTGAGATTAGGATGGGACCTGAAACTTAATCGAACAACCTAAAATCTAACGACTTGAACTCGAAGTCTGCCTCTCTCCCTAGTCGCGAAGTGAACACGCCAAATTTATAGCTCGTTCGGTACTCTAATCAACCATTTGACTTACCTCATATCCAATCAACTCTATTGCTCAAGTCCGTCTATAATGGCATGCCAACTCCTCGCTGTACGGTAGCTCTAGGCGTGAGCTTTGCGAAAGTAACCGGTAGCTGCCCAATTTGCCTACCGCTTTCTACTATTCGACTTAGGAGTTGCGGGCTGACCCTAGGAAGGTTGAGGAGCTGGCGAAAGTTATCAATCGGTTCCCAGAGTTCGAGACATTCCGGCAGGCACATTACGCACAGGGTATCTCAAACCCCTTTCTATAGGTGCTGGCCAGGCAGCGAGCTATCCGTTTGGCATACGAGCAAGCTGAAGCGTTGGTTGGTCAAGCTATGCAGGCTCAAGCAGAGCAACAGCAAGCCACCTAAGCTTCAAACGAGAGCCTTGTAGCAACAGGAGTTGTCTGAGTAATGGCTGCATTACAAGCTCAAGTACCCACCTTGTCAGCGATGGCCAACCCATTAAACAGAAGGAGCATACCCTATCAGAGGTCCGAAGATATTCCTAAACCCTCATACAGAGGTGAACGTGAAAAAGATGCCACTCAGCGATTCCTGCAATCTTTAGTCATTTATTTTCAGCAGGAAGAAGACCTAACCAGGAAGCGAGTAATGTCTAAGCAGAAGGCGATTATCGCAGCACAGTGCCTGACAGATAAAGCTCAGCAACTATAGAAAAGCGCATGGGAAGCTAGTCAAGTTAAAGGCTCTTCAGTGACTAAACCAAAGACCTGGGAGGACTTTCAAGAGTAGATTCGACTCAACTTTTCAGAATACAACTTCCGTGAAAAGGCGTTAGATCGATTACTAACACTTCGTCAAATGAAATCGGTTTTCGACTATGCGTACATCTTCGATCAAACGCTCATTCTTTACCCTGAACAGGTGAGTGAGGGGATGAAGGGGATCTGTTCTTGAGGGGTCTCAAGCTGGAGCTTCAACAGAAGTGGTATAAATCATCATATCGGCCATCGGAATGGCAGGAAATGATCAGACGACTGTGTGACTTTGAGCGAAGCTTGGAAGAAGGGAAGCGATACCAATCCCGAATATCAATAGTTTCGAATGACGATCTGGGTGACCCAATAGACTTAAACACCCTATCGGCATTGATCGAATCTAAGGATCTGCCTTAGAAAAACTCCCCTGCATGGAGACCATGGTGTAAATGACATAATGCTTGTTTCCAGTACGGAAGCCGAAAATATAAGTCATCGAAATGTGAACAGAGGGATTCTAGTGCGAAGAAGTCAAAGTCAAAGTCAGATAGCTCTGGGAAGGAGTCAAGCAAGTTAAAAAATTAGAATCATCAGCGGATATAGAGGCATTCGTTGACCAGTTAAAGCAGGCCTCTTTCTAAAATGAATTGGAGGACTTATCTGACCCTTTGGATCCCGAGCAGCAACAACGGATATTAGAGTTGAACGCAGCAGGAGACCTCTTGAACCCTGAATGAAAAGAGGAAGAAGAAGATTCAGTGTTCTATTTGAATATAGCTGGAGATAATTTTATACTATACAAGGTGACATTAGGCACTCGTTCGAGTCCAATCACAACACATGTGCTGATGGACTCAGGAGCTTCACACCAATACATTAATGCCGATGTCATATGGAGACTTGATAACGCCAAACGGGTCTACGATCCACAGTCAGTTCACTTGCCAGACGGCCCTCACATATCCTCTAATTACAAAATGTCATTCTTCCTACAGTTGGGAAAGTGATGCTGCTGAATCGTAGCTCGAGAGGTAGAGAATCTTCAATACGATGTCATCCTTGGTAAAAGATGGTTGCACAAGCATGACCCTCAAATTAGTTTCTGGACGTCCGTTATGAAGCTGAGAGATCATCGGAACAAGATACATACTATCTATCCGATTGATCTTTGAAGGAAGCTCCAGGTCATAGAGGATGAACAGCAGCTCAACCTCCTAACGCAAAGCCAAGTGTACCGCATGTGTCGAAAACCGAGCATCCAATACGTCCTTTTCCTTGTATAGGCTGCTGACGACCAGCTGCTGTCCAACAAGATTCAAGGTTATGACAAACTAAACCCTTGGGTCAAGCGTGTTCTTTAAAAGTATGAGGGAATCTTTCGATCTGAGCTACCAAAGGAGCTATCACCTAAAAGACCCTACAATCATGAGATTGATACCGGTGATGTGAAGCCTGTGAATGTCAATGCCTACCCACTCTCACAGATACATCTTGAAGAGCTTAAGCGTCAATTAGAAAAGCTCTTAGCAGCAGGACTAGTCCATCATTCAGCTAATGTATGGGGGTTCCCTGTACTTTTTGTAAGGAAGCCGGGTGGCACCTGGAGGATGTGCATCAATTATCGGGCGTTGAATCATCTAACAATTAGGAACAGGTACCTATTGCCACAGATTCAGACAATGTTTGACATGATCGGACGGGCACGTTATATCTCTAAGCTCGATCTTCTCTCAAGGTATTGGCAAGTACAAATGGGTGAATCATCTATGTTATGCCGTAAAAGTACCTCAACCCTCGATGGCTAAACTGAACGTCACCTGACAACTGCGGCCAAGTATGCGGCTTCCGTGCAGAATCCCTGCAGAAGGCTGTGCCGCATGACAACCATGTAGGGCCACGTCAGCTCTGACAGTAAGCTGGGGGAATAAATAGGGACTCTGGCCCAAAGGTTTTAGGGGCCAGAGATCAGTCTCTCTACATTTCTTACGTATACACCCCCCACCAGTATAGGCATTAGCAGTCCTTGCCTCTCGTAGCACCCTTCTACCCCTTCTGGCCTTACACTTCGTTGCAGGGCCTAATAATCTATTCCAAAAACTGTATTCAATACGCAATGGGGGAAGTTTGTATGGTTAGCAATGCCCTTTGGTTTGACAAACACTCCGGCTACGTTTCAAACGATGATGAATTCGATCTTGATGGAATATAATGGTTAGTTCTGCTTGGTATACCTAGACGACCTTCTAATATATTCGAACACACTTGATGAGCATGTAGAACATTTAGAGCTTGTTCTGGGATGATTGGCAAAGCATAAGCTATATGCAAAACCAATGAAATGTGTTATTGCTAGCCAGTCAGTCGAATTCATCGATCACATTATGGGAGGCAGCAAGGTCCAGCCGGTTCTCGCAAAGGTTGATGTGATCAAGGAATGGCCAGTTCCAAAAAACGTTCGGGAACTGCATCAGTTCCTTGGATTGACCTCTTACTACTGCCAATATGTAAGAGGATTCGCCAAAATCGCAGCTCTACTTTCAGAATTATTGAAGGAACTGGATGCGGAGCTTTGATCCAAAAAACGTCGTCCAATTGCACCATTCATGATGGATTTAAATGCTTCTGAATGGGCGCTTAGTTGCTCCCTAATGCAGAATGATTCAGAGGGGAGATTGCATCTCATAGCATTTGAAGAATGGAAGCTACAAGGTGCTGAATTGAACTATCCAACGAACGAGAAGGAGTTACTTGCAATTAAGTTTGGCCTTGAAAAGTTCCATAACTATGTTGACAATGGCCAACCAATCACAGTCATTACAGACCATGGGAGTTTGCAATATCTCTAGACAACTAAACGTCTATCGAAGTGCCTAGCATGATGGGTGTAATCATTTCAGCAGTAATATCTTATTATCAAGTACCGAAAGGATGACGATAACGTCGTTCCAGACGTGATTAGTCTTCGTCCAGATTTTGTCGAGAACCGATCAGCTAACCTTTTGGATACACCAATTAGTCTCAACGTTATAGAGGCTTCAGAAGATGAGGAGAAGTGGCATTCGGCCTTGATGCAGTACCTTCATACAGGGGATATGCCAAACGACTATGGGCTTACTAAACGAATTCTGAAAGAGGTAAAACAATTCACAATCGGCTATCTCGAGGATGACGAGATTCTGCTCCAGAAATATAATGATTGTACTGCTCCATATCTTGAGCCACAGTTCTGATTGGATTTGTTTCGACTTCACCGTGAATTTGGTCACTTGGGCAATCCTGGATTGATGGGTGTTCTGAAGCCACATGCATTCTGGCCAGGTATAGAAAAAGATGTATAATGGTATATTCATTAATACCCGAATTGCCAAGTCGTCCAGGGATCGAAGAAATCTCTTGAACGGGAGGAGGCTCAACACTTGGTGGATGCTCGAGTAAGGCCTTTCGAACGATGGGGAATCAATTTGATCAGTCGTCTCCCTGCCACTCTGAATAGCAACTGGTGGATTATAACTGCAATTGATTACGCTACTGGCTGGCCGCTCGTGAAGGCTGTTCAGGACGATACAGAGGAGGAAATTGGTCAGTTCATTCATGAGGAAATATTCATCAACTATGGGGCTCTACGCGAAATAATCTCAGACAATGGAATGAACCTTGTAGGGGGAGCTATCCAACACTATGTTCACCTCCTAAAAGCCTGCCATCGAACGACAATACTATTCCATCTGCGTACGAATGGAAAAGTCGAGAATTTGAATGGTACCTATGTACGAATTTTGACCAAATACCTTGTCAGGAAGCCGACTAGGTTGTGGGATGAATACCTTCCCTAGATCTTGTTTGCTACCCGAGTACACCTCCATGCAGTCACCAAGATGAGCCCGTTTTATCTGCTCTATAGTCTCTACCCATGGATCCTTTCAGATACGAATGATGAAATAAATTCAGTAGAGAAGGCTTCGACATTGGACCACTCATTAGGTACACAGCAGTTTGAAGGATGGGAGGATCAAATTGGTCGTATTAACTACACGAGGGCTTTGGCGAATGAACTGCTCTTGAACCTTGCTATTAGGATGAAGCGCATTCGAGATCAGTTAGTGAAGGAGACCAGGTTCGAACCGGGGACCTAAGTACTTGTGTGGAGTGAGGGACCTGAGAAGTTCCAGCTACGTTGATTCAGCCCGTACAAGGTTTTAAAGGCACACCCTTTGGGCACCTATGCACTTGAGGAACCAGATGGTGGCCGGGTCTTGAAGAACCTCATAAACAGAAATCGATTGATTGAGGCTAACATTCAAGATCTAGACAGGTTATAGTCGTCGTCCGCAGCAATCCGAGCTCTGAAACAGCAAGGGCTCTCGATTGAAAAGTCGATCGAGGTTCGGCATATTGTGGATACTTATGAGCCTGACCCAATCCCCTACAGTGAACTCTCAACTATCACGAAAAGAGAATGGGAGGAAGTAACTATAATCTGTCTGGATCTTCAACGTTAGCCTTAATCAATCGATTCTGTCTGCAGTAATTCGAGCTCTGAAAAGGCAGGAACTCTCGATTAAAAAGCCGATCGAGGTTCGGCATATTGTGGACGCTTACGAGCCCGACCCAATCTCCTACAGCGAACTCTCAACTATTATGAAAAGAGAATGGGAGGAAGCAGAGTGTACAGGGGTATGTTCAGAACAGGTAGGGGAGGAGGAAATGACACAACGTATTCTAGTTGCTCACAAGTGTTGTACTCGAGGACAGAATAGCACATCATCTCGTACTGTTCGAGGAACACGTGTCTCGAAACAGTGAAAAGCTGAGTCCTGAATTGGACAGGGATTCAACTGCTTCAGTTCCTGGGTTAGCTGCAGAATCAGCAGAGGATTCAGATGGCTAGGTGGACGTACCAAAGGTCATCTCGAGTGACTATCCGTACATGGGGTATGCTTTGGAGGGTCAGAATTCTGTTGCACTGATTTGATTCAGGACTGTGAGGGAGCAGTATAATAATTGCAGCCATAGATCAAACGGTTTTACTTAGTAGTTTCGAGGCCTGGCCAACCTCGGGATTGCTAGGGAAAACTTGTTTAGAAAACTCGAATAAACTACGGACTCTGACTCCTAATCGTAGTCAAACTCGGAATTCAAGTAAGGAGAAGATCACTCGTTGTATGAGGGGTTGGAAAAGATGATCGAACGAGGAATACCACACGTAGGCCGTTATGTCTACTATCTACATGTTCGATTCACGCTACATGTTACGCGCACTGTGACTCTGTTTGAACACATTGCATTTTGGAGGTTTGGGCAGAGGCAAGCTCCGCACCGTGGCCACTCGCTACGAGGGCGTAGCTCGACTCTAGGTAGGGGAGGATGTGGTTTTGCAGCCCGCTCAACCCCTTTCAACTAGTCACATGATCTTACGGGCCGACCGGGCCCCGAATAGCTAGGCACATACCGCCACTTTTATGTATATATATATATATATTTTTTGTCTCTTAAATAAATCTTTTAATTAATTAATTAACCTCGGACTCGTGCCCAAAATTACAGGCATTAACAATTGTGGCATAGATGAAGAAGTAGAAAAGAAGCAGCCAATTATGATAGGTCTTTCTATGAACAGTGTAGTTAGCTCAGAGCTGGTTTGACATGTCCACAGTACCCATATAATGGTTATAATCATTAATAAAGGCCGGGATGTCAAGCTCCTTGATGACTTCATCGCCAAAAACACGCCTCATGAGAGCTCCATTTGTAGACGTCTTTACAAACCATTTACACTTCTGTGCAATGAACGCAGTCGGGGAATGAAGTGTAGATAGGCCCAAAACAATGTTATTATCTTGCCAGGCAAGGCACAAGATATCATCTTCAACTTTAGCATAGAGAGAACCCCAAGGAAAAGCCTTTGAATAGTTGTTTTTTAACTTCAGAAGGATCTCTAGAACCTCGGAGGTTGGACGAGTTGTTCTGCAGACTCCGTAGCTAACTTCAAGAAGCTTCTTGTATAGAGGGACAGTGTTGAAGTAGTTGTCCATGTAAATAGAATAGACAGCTTCTTTTAAGCAGGGTATCAAAGCTAGTATGCTTGTTATAGAGGATTGAGAAGGAACTGCAGGTAGTTGACGGATCATCTCAATAACCATCTTTGCTGTAGGGCTAAGATCTCCCTTTTCCCTCTTCCTTCTCTGTGATTGCTCACTACTGGCATGCACTGTGAGCTCTGGCTACAAGAATAATTCCTCAATACCTAGCTGACAGCTAGACCAGATGAACGTGTATATATACCCTCTTTCAGTAAGGGCAAAGATCTTATAGCCTTGCTGAATAGGCTTATTTGGCATCTTAATAGTGTGGTGACTGTGGGCAAAACATCATATCATTATCTCGTCAAGAGCCAGGTTTGAGCCGGGCTTGTAGTATCTTTTAGATGCCTCCCGAAAGGTTGAAGCAAGAGGTTCTAGTTTAAACCACCAATCCTTCTTGCCAGGGCCCCGTAGCTCATCTCCGCAAGGATCTGAGATGTGAATAAACTGTTTAAGCTGCTTAAACCACGTGGCTGTCATATATTTATGTGTAGAATACTGCGGCTGCATTTCCTCAACGTTTTTTGGATTCCTGAAGTAGTCATAAATTAAAGGAGATTTGTGCACACCCATATATATCAGAATACTGAGAAAGACACGTAATTCAGCAGCTGTTGTTGGCTTCCATGAACGCCCCTTTATCACAGTATCCTTGTAGAGTTCCTTCTGTCTGCTCTGCGCGTAGGTATTTGTAGATTTGGCGATTATTTCCATGATCTCTTCAGTAAAGAACAAGGAAAATAGAGCATACAGGCTCTCAAGATCAATATTTGATGGCAGAGAGAGCTCTGGCTCTCACATCGTTTGAAGGAGTGGTGTGTATTCAACATCTTCAATCAGTGCTAAGTCTGCGATGACTTCTTCCAGTCTACGCTTTCGTTTTGGAGGTTTTGCAGTAGAATTTAGCTCTGTAACAGGAATTTGTCAGTGAAAGAACCATTCTAAGCTTCTAAAAAGACAAGAATAATACCAATTTCCACTTGTGGGGGCATAATATGTGGTTCTGTGGCAAAGGGTACAGAGATTTGAGAGCATTGAGGATAGGGTCCTGAAAGGAAAATACGCCTGGTTTTTCCACATGTCAGGACTCAGATTGCTGGGTGGAGATACAACGACCAATGGATGTACATAAATACTAGCGGAGAATGCCATATATTTAATATGCTGGACTATTGACTACAGTATGAATACCAAGTGCCACCGGCTGGCACTAGTTGAAATGACGTTAAAAAATCCCCAACCTACGGGTAAGGGGATAGTGCCATAGTCTTAGACTGAATGCACTTATTGGAACCGCTCGAGCAAGAAATCCACCTCCCCACGCTCCGACACAATGCGCGGGGGATACTCAG